>WOVY01008793.1:0-15242 GCA_013436015.1 Rhipicephalus annulatus | reverse complement strand
AGACGTCCAGACAGACAGACGTCCAGACAGCTGTCCAGACAGACAGACGTCCAGACAAACAGTCCAGGCAGACGTCAAGACAGACGTCAAGACAGACGTCAAGACAGACGTCAAGACAGACGTCCAGACAGACCGACGTCAAGACAGACGTCAAGACAGACGTCCAGACAGACGTCAAGACAGACGTCCAACAGACATCAAGACAGACGTCATGACAGACGTCGAGACAGACGTCCAGACAGACGTCTAGAATCAAGTGATGACAGACGTCAAGACAGACGTCATGACAGACGTCCAGACAGACGTCCATACAGACATCTAGACAGACGTCAAGACAGACGTCCAGACAGACAGACGTCATGACAGACTTCACGACAGACGTCCAGACAGACGTCAAGACAGACAGCCAGACAGACAGACGTCAAGACAGACGTCTAGACAGACGTCTAGAATCACGTCATGACAGACGTCAAGACAGACGTCAAGACAGACAGATGTCCAGACAGACAGACGTCCAGACAGATGTCAAGATAGACGTCAAGACAGACAGACGTCCAAATACAGACGTCCAGACAGACGTCCAAACAGACGTCCAAGTCAGACGTCAAGACAGACGTAAGTCAGACGTCCAGACAGACAGACGTCAAGACAGACATCATGACAGACGTCCAGACAGACGTCAAGACAGACTTCCAGACAGACGTCTAGACAGACATCTAGACAGACGTCAAGACAGATGTCCAGACATACGTCAAGACAGACGTCCAGACAGACATCCAGACAGACAGACGTCAAGATTCACGTCATGACAGACGTCAAGACAGACATCCAGACAGACGTCAGGACAGTCGTCAAAACAGACGTCCAGGTAGACATCAAGACAGACGTCCAGACAGGCGTCCAGACAGACAGCCAGACAGACAGACGTCAAGACAGACGTCTATACAGACGTCCAGACTGACGTCCAGACAGACGTCTAGAAATACGTCATGACAGACGTCAAGACAGACGTCAAAACAGACAGATGTCCAGACAGATGTCAAGATAGACGTCAAAACAGACAGACATCCATACAGACGTCCAGGCAGACCTCAAGACAGACGTCCAGACAGGCGTCTAGACAGATGTCAAGACAGACGTCCAAACAGACGTCAAGACAGACGTCCACACAGACAGACGTCCAGACAGACGTCTAGACAGACGTCAAGACCGACGTCAGGACAGACGTTCAGACAGAAGTCAAGACAGACGTCACGACAGACGGATGTCCAGACCGACAGACGTCCACACAGAAGGATGTCCAGACCGACAGACGTCCAGACAGACAGACGTTCAGACAGACGTCCAGGCAGACGTCAAGACAGACGTCAAGACAGACGTAGAGGCAGACGTCCAGACAGACAGGCGTCATGACAGACGTCAAGACAGACGTCCAGACATCCAGACAGACAGACATCCAGACAGACGTCAAGAATGACGTCAAGACAGACAGCCAGACAGATAGACGTCAAGACAGACGTCGAGACAGACGTCCAGACAGACGTCTAGAATCACGTCATGACAGGCGTAAAGACAGACGTCAAGACAGAAGTCAAGACAGACAGATGTCCAGACAGACAGACGTCAAGACAGACAGAGGTCAAGACAGACGTCATGACAGACGTCAAGACAGACAGATGTCCAGACAGACAGACGTCCAGACAGACTTCAAGACAGACGTCCAGAGAGACATCTAGACAGACGTCGAGACAGACGTTCAGATAGACGTTAAGACAGACGTCAAGACAGACGTCCAGAAAGACAGACGTCATGACAGACGTCAAGACAGACGTCCAGACAGACGTCAAGAGAGATGTCAAGACAGACATCAAGACAGACAGACGTCCAGACAGACGTCAAGACAGACAGCCAGACAGACAGACGACAAGACAGACGTCTATACAGACGTCCAGACAAACGTCCAGACAGACGTCTAGAAATACGTCATGACAGACGTCAAGACAGACGTCAAAACAGTCAGATGTCCAGACAGACAGATGTCCAGACAGATGTCAAGACAGACATCAAGACAGACAGACGTCCAGGCAGACATCAAGACAGGCGTCCAGATAGACGTTAGGACAGACGTCAAGACAGACGTCCAGACAGACAGACGTCATGACAGACGTCAAGACAGACGTCCAGACAGACGTCCAGACAGAGAGACGTCAAGACAAAAGTCAAGACAGACGTCCAGATAGACGTCAAGACAAACGTTGAGACAGACTTCAAGACAGACGTCAAGACAGACGTCCAGACAGGCAGACGTCATGACAGACGTCCAGACAGACAGACGTCAAGACAGACGTCCCGACAGACGTCCAGACAGACAGCCAGACAGACAGATGTCAGGGCAGATGTCCAGACAGACGTCCAGACAGACGTCTAGAATCACGTCATGACAGACGTCAAGACAGATGTCAAGACAGACAGATGTCCAGACAGACAGACGTCCAGACAGACGTCAAGACAGACGTCAAGACAGACAGACGTCCAGACAGACAGACGTCCAGATAGAGGTCCAGGCAGACGTCAAGACAGACGTCAAGCAGACGTCAAGATAGACGTTAAGTCAGATGTCCAGAGAGACAGACGTCATGACAGACGTCAAGACAGACGTTCAGACAGACGTGCAGACAGACGTCAAGACCGACGTTAAAACAGACGTCCAGACAGACATACGTCATGAGAAACGTCAAGACAGACGTCAAAACAGACGTCTAGAATCACGTCATGACAGACGTCAAGAATGACGTAATGACAGACATCCAAACAGACTTCAAGACAGTCGTCAAAATAGACGTCCAGATAGACGTCAAGACAGACATCCAACCAGACGTCAAAAAAGACGTCCAGGCAGACGTCAAGACAGACAGACGTCAAGACAGACGTCCAGACAGACGTCTAGACAGATGTCAAGACAGACGTCCAGACAGACATTAAGACAGACTGCCAGACAGACACACGTCGAGACAGACGTCCAGGCAGACATCAAGACAGACGTCAAGACAGACGTCCACACAGACGTAAAAATGATGTCAGGACAGATCTCAAGACAGACAGATGTCTAGACAGACAGACGTCCAGAAAGACGTCGAGACAGACGTCCTGACAGATGTCTAGACAGACGTTAAGACAGACTGTCAAGACAGTCGTCCAGACAAACAGACGTCATGACAGACGTCAAGACAGACGTCCAGACAGACGTCTAGACAGACGTCAAAACAGACGTCCAGATAGACGTCAAGACAAACGTCAAGACAGACGTCCAGAAAGATAGGCGTCTTGACAAACGTCAAGACAGACGTCCAGACAGCCAGACGTCAAGACAGACGTCCAGACAGACGTCCAGACAGGCATCCAGACAGACGTCAAGACAGACAGCCAGACAGACAGACATCAAGACAGACGTCCAGACAGACGTCTAGAATTACGTCATGACAGACGTCAAGACCGACGTCAGAACAGACAGATGTCCAGACAGACAGACGTCCAGACAGACGTCAAGACAGACGTCCAGACAGACAGACGTTCAGACAGACGTCCAGGCAGACGTCAAGACAGACATCAAGACAGATGTCCAGACATACGTCAAGAATGACGTCATGACACCCGTCAAGAATGACTTCATGACAGACGTCAAACAGACAGATGTCCAGACAGACAGACGTCCAGACAGACTTCAAGACAGACCTCCAGACAGACATCTAGACGGACGTCGAGACAGACGTTCAGATAGACGTTAAGACAGACGTCAAGACAGACGTCAAGACAGACGTCCAGACAGACGTCCAGAATCAAGTGATGACAGACGTCAAGACAGACGTAATGACAGACGTCCAGACAGACGTCATGACAGATGTCCAGACAGACATCTAGACAGACGTCAAGACAGACGTCCAGACAGACAGACGTCATGACAGACTTCACGACAGACATCCAGACAGACGTCAAGACAGACGTCAAGACAGACAGCCAAACAGACGTCTAGAATCACGTCATGACAGACGTCAAGACAGACGTCAAGACAGACAGATGTCCAGACAGACAGACGTCAAGACAGACGTCAAGACAGACAGACGCCCAGATACAGACGTCCAGACAGACGTCCAAACAGACGTCCAGACATACGTCAAGACAGACATCCAGACAGACATCCAGACAGACAGACGTCTAGATTGACGTCATGACAGACGTCATGAGAGACGTCAAGACAGACGTCCAGACAGACGTCAGGACAGTCGTCAAAACAGACATCCAGATAGACGTCAAGACAGATGTCCATACAGACGTCAAGAAGGACGTCATGAAAGACGTCAAGACAGACGTCAAGACAGACGTCCAGAAAGATAGGCGTCTTGACAGACGTCAAGACAGACATCCAGACAGCCAGACGTCAAGACAGACGTCCAGAGAGACGTCCAGACAGGCATCCAGACAGACGTCAAGACAGACAGCCAGACAGACAGACGTCAAGACAGACGTCCAGACAGACGTTTAGAATGACGTCGTGACAGACGTCAAGACCGACGTCAGAACAGACTGATGTCCAGACAGACAGACGTCCAGACAGACGTCAAGACAGACGTCCAGACAGACAGACGTTCAGACAGACGTCCAGGCAGACATCAAGACAAACGTCAAGACAGATGTCCAGACAGACGTCAAGAGTGACGTCATCACAGACGTCAAGAATGACGTCATGACAGACGTCAAACAGACAGATGTCCAGACAGACAGACGTCCAGACAGACTTCAAGACAGACCTCCAGACAGACATCTAGACAGACGTCGAGACAGACGTTCAGATAGACGTCAAGACAGACGTCCAGACAGACGTCCAGACAGACGTCTAGAATCAAGTGATGACAGACGTCAAGACAGACGTCATGACAGACGTCCAGACAGATGTCATGACAGACGTCCAGACAGACATCTAGACAGACGTCAAGACAGACGTCCAGACAGACAGACGTCATGACAGACTTCACGACAGACGTCCAGACAGGCGTCGAGACAGACGTCAAGACAGACAGCCAGACAGACAAACGTCAAGACAGACGTCCAGGCAGACGTCTAGAATCACGTCATGACAGACGTCAAGACAGACGTCAAGACAGACAGATGTCAAGACAGACAAACGTCCAGACATACGTCAAGACAGATGTCAGGACAGACAGACGCCCAGATACAGACGTCCAGACAGACGTCCAAACAGACGTCCAGGCAGACATCAAGGCAGACGTAAATCAGACGTCCAGACAGACAGACGTCATGACAGACGTCAAGACAGACGTCCTGACAGACGTCTGGAATCACGTGATGACAGACGTCAGGACAGACGTCAAGACACGCGTCCAGACAGACGTCATGACAGACTTCCAGACAGACGTCTAGACAGACGTCTAGACAGACATCAAGAGAGACGTCCAGACATACGTCAAGTCAGACATCCAGACATCCAGACAGACAGAGGTCAAGATTGATGTCATGACAGACATCATGACAGACGTCAAGACAGACTTCCAGACAGACATCAGGACTGTTGTCAAAACAGACGTCCAGATAGACGTCAAGACAGACATCAAGACAGACGTCCAGACGTCCAGACAGACAGACGTCCAGACAGATGTCAAGAATGACGTCCAGGCAGACGTTCAGACAGACGTCCAGACAGACAGAGGTCAAGACAGATGTCGGGACAGACATCCAGACAGACATCCAGACAGACAGACGTCAACACAGACGTCCAGGCAGACGTCAAGACAGACAGCCAGACAGATAGACGTCAAGACAGACGTCGAGACAGACGTCCAGACAGACATCTATAATCACGTCGTGACAGGCATAAAGACAGACATCAAGACAGAAGTCAAGACAGACATATGTCAAGACGGACATCCAGGCAGACGTCAAGACAGACGTCCAGACTGATCTAGAGAGATGTCAAGACTGACGTCCAGACAAACGTTGAGACAGACGTCAAGACAGACGTCCAGACAGACAGGCGTCATGACAGACGTCAAGACAGACGTCCAGACAGACGTCCAGACAGAGAGATGTCAAGATAGACATCAAAACAGACAGACGTCCAGACAGACAGCCAGACAGACAGACGTCAAGACAGACGTCTATACAGACGTCCAGACAGACGTCCGGACAGACGTCTAGAAATACGTCTTGACAGACGTCAAGACAGACGTCAAAACAGACAGATGTCCAGACAGACAGACGTCCAGACAGATGTCAAGAGAGACGTCAAGACAGACAGACGTCCAGACAGACGTCCAGGCAGACATCAAGACAGGCGTCCAGATAGACGTTAAGACAGACGTCAAGACAGACGTCCAGACAGACAGACGTCATGACAGACGTCAAAACAGACGTCCAGACAGACGTCTAGACAGACGTGAAGACAGACGTCCAGACAGAGAGACGTCAAGACAAAAGTCAAGACAGACGTCCAGATAGACGTCAAGACAAACGTTGAGACAGACGTCAATACAGACGTCCAGACAGGCAGACGTCATGACAGACGTCCAGACAGACAGACGTCAAGACAGACAGATGTCAGGACAGACGTCCAGACAGACGTCTAGAATCACGTCATGACAGACGTCAAGACAGATGTCAAGACAGACAGATGTCCAGACAGACGTCAAGACAGACGTCAAGACAGACAGACGTCCAGACAGACAGACGTCCAGATAGAGGTCCAGGCAGACGTAAAGACAGACGTCAAGACAGACGTCAAGATAGACGTTAAGTCAGATGTCCAGACAGACAGACGTCATGACAGACGTCAAGACAGACGTTCAGACAGACGTGCAGACAGACGTCAAGACCGACGTCAAAACAGACATCCAGACAGACATACGTCATGACAGACGTCAAGACAGACGTCAAAACAGACGTCTAGAATCACGTCATGACAGGCGTCAAGAATGACGTAATGACAGACATCCAGACAGACTTCAAGACAGTCGTCAAAATAGACGTCCAGATAGACGTCAAGACAGACATCCAACCAGACGTCAAGACAGACGTCCAGACAGACGTCAAGACAGACGTCCAGACAGACAGACGTCATGACGGACGTCCAGACAGACATCAAGACAGACTGCCAGACAGACAGACGTCGAGACAGACGTCCAGATCGACGTCCAGGCAGACATCAAGACAGACGTTACGACAGACGTCCAGACAGACGTCAAAAATGATGTCATGACAGATCTCAAGACACACAGATGTCTAGACAGACAGACGTCAAGAAAGATGTCGAGACAGACATCCTGACAGACGTCTAGACAGACGTTAAGACAGACGTCAAGACAGTCGGCCAGACAAACAGACGTCATGACAGACATCAAGACAGACGTCCAGACAGACATCTAGACAGACGTCAAGACAGACGTCCGGACAGACAGACGTCAAGACAGCCGTCCAGACAAACAGACGTCAAGATAGACATCATGGCACACGTCCAGACAGAATGACTTCAAGACAGACATCAAGACAGACGTCCAGACAGACGTCAAGACAGACGTCCAGACAGACGTCAAGACAGATGTCCAGACAGACGTCCAGGCAGACGTTCAGACAGACGTCCAGACAGACGGAGGTCAAGACAGACGTCAAGAATGACGTCATGACAGACGTCAAGACAGACAGATGTTCAGACAGACAGACATCCAGACAGACTTCAAGACAGACGTCCAGACAGACATCTAGGCAGACGTCGAGACAGACAGACGTCATCAAAGATGTCAAGACAGACGTCCAGACAGACGTCAAAACAGTCGTCAAAACAGACGTCCAGATAGACGTAAAGACAGATGTCCAGACAGACAGACTTCAAGACAGACGTCCAGACAGACATCTAGGCAGACGTCGAGACAGACAGACGTCATCAAAGATGTCAAGACAGACGTCCAGACAGACGTCAAAACAGTCGTCAAAACAGACGTCCAGATAGACGTAAAGACAGATGTCCAGACAGACAGACGTCATGACAGACATCACGACAGACGTCCAGACAGACAGACGTCAAAACAGACGTCCAGACAGACGTCAAAACAGACGTCCAGACAGACGTCAAGACAGACGTCCAGACAGACGTCCAGACATACTTCAAGATAGATGTCCAGACAGACATCCAGACAGACAGACGTCAAGATTGACGTCATGACAAACGTCATGACAGACGTCAAGACAGACGTCCAGACAACCGTCAGGACAGTCGTTAAAACAGACGTGCAGATAGACGTGAAGACAGACGTCCAGACAGACGTCAAGACAGGCGTCAAGACAGACGTCAAGACAGACGTCCAGAAAGATAGGCATCTTGACAGACGTCAAGACAGACGTCCAGACAGCCAGACGTCAAGACAGACGTCCAGACTGACGTCCAGACAGGCGTTCAGACAGACGTCAAGACAGACAGCCAGACAGACAGACGTCAACACAGACGTCCAGACAGACGTCTAGAATTACGTCATGACAGACGTCAAGACCGACGTCAAAACAGACAGATGTCCAGACAGACAGACGTCCAGACAGACGTCAAGACAGACGTCCAGACAGACAGACGTCAAGACAGATGTCAAGACAGACGTCATGACAGACATCCAGACAGACGTCAAGAGTGACGTCATGACAGACGTCAAGAATGACGTCATGACAGACGTCAAACAGACAGATGTCCAGACAGACAGACGTCCAGACAGACTTCAAGACAGACCTCCAGACAGACATCTAGACAGACGTCGAGACAGACGTTCAGACAGACGTCAAGACAGACTTCAAGACAGACGTCAAGACAGACGTCCAGACAGACAGACGTCATGACAGACTTCACGACAGACGTACAGACAGACGTCCAGACAGACGTCAAGACAGACAGCCAGACAGACAGACGTCAAGACAGACGTCTAGAATCACGTCATGACAGACGTCAAGACAGACGTCAAGACAGACAGATGTCCAGACAGACAGACGTGAGGACAAACAGACGTCCAGATACAGACGTCCAGACAGACGTCTAAACAGACGCCCAGGCACATGTCAAGACAGACGTAAGTCAGACGTCCAGACAGACAGACGTCATGACAGATGTCAAGACAGATGTCCAGACAGACGTCTGGAATCACGTGATGACAGACGTCAAGACAGACATCATGACAGACGTCCAGACAGACGTCATGACAGACTTCCAGACAGACGTCTAGACAGACGTCAAGACAGATGTCCAGACATACGTCAGGACAGACGTCCAGACAGACATCCAGACAGACAGGCGTCAAGATTGACGTCATGACAGACATCAAGACAGACGTCCAGACAGACGTCAGGACAGTCGTCAAAACAGACGTCCAGATAGACGTCAAGACAGACGTCCAGACAGGCATCCAGACAGACAGCCAGCCAGACAGACGTCAAGACAGACGTCTATACAGACGTCCAGACAGACGTCCAGACAGACGTCCAGACAGACGTCTAGAAATACGTCATGACAGACGTCAAGACAGACGTCAAAACAGACAGATGTCCAGACAGACAGACGTCCAGACAGATGTCAAGACAGACATCAAGACAGACAGACGTCCAGACAGACATCAAGATAGGCGTCCAGATAGACGTCTAGACAGACGTCCAGACAGACCGACGTCATGACAGACGTCAAGACAGACGTCCAGACAGACGTCTACAAAGACGTGAAGACAGACGTCCAGACAGAGAGACATCAAGACAAAAGTCAAGACAGACGTCCAGATAGACGTCAAGACAAACGTTGAGACAGACGTCACGACAGACGTCCAGACAGGCTAACATCATGACAGACATCCAGACAGACGTCTAGACAGACGTCCAGACAGACAGACGTCAAGACAGACATCCAGACAGATGTCCAGACAGACAGATGTCAGGACAGACGTCCAGACAGACGTCTAGAATCACGTCATGACAGACGTCAAGACAGATGTCAAGACAGACAGATGTCCAGACAGACAGACGTCCAGACAGACGTCAAGACAGACGTCAAGACAGACAGACGTCCAGACAGACAGACGTCCAGATAGAAGTCGAGGCAGACATCAAGACAGACGTCAGGACAGACGTCAAGATAGACGTTAAGTCAGATGTCCAGACAGACAGACGTCATGACAGACATCAAGACAGACGTTCAGACAGACGTGCAGACAGACGTCAAGACCGACGTCAAAACAGACGTCCAGACAGACATACGTCATGACAGACGTCAAAACAGACGTCTTGAATCACGTCATGACAGCCGTCAAGAATGACGTAATGACAGACATCCAGACAGACTTCAAGACAGTCGTCAAAATAGACGTCCAGATAGACGTCAAGACAGACATCCAACCAGACGTCAAGAAAGACGTCCAGACAGACAGACGTCATGACGGACGTCCAGACAGACGTCCAGACAGTCGTCCAGACAGACATCAAGACAGACTGCCAGACCGACAGACATCGAGACAGACGTCCAGACAGACGTCCAGGCAGACATCAAGACAGACGTCAAGACAGACGTCCAGACAGACGTCCAGACAGACGTCTAGACAGATGTCAAGACAGACGTCCAAACAGACGTCAAGACAGACGTCCACACAGACAGACGTCCAGACAGACGTCTAGACAGACGTCAAGACCGACGTCAGGACAGACGTTCAGACAGACAGAAGTCAAGACAGACGTCACGACAGACGGATGTCCAGACCGACAGACGTCCACACAGAAGGATGTCCAGACCGACAGACGTCCAGACAGACAGACGTTCAGACAGACGTCCAGGCAGACGTCAAGACAGACGTCAAGACAGACGTAGAGGCAGACGTCCAGACAGACAGACGTCATGACAGACGTCAAGACAGACGTCCAGACATCCAGACAGACAGACATCCAGACAGACGTCAAGAATGACGTCAAGACAGACAGCCAGACAGATAGACGTCAAGACAGACGTCGAGACAGACGTCCAGACAGACGTCTAGAATCACGTCATGACAGGCGTAAAGACAGACGTCAAGACAGAAGTCAAGACAGACAGATGTCCAAACAGACAGACGTCAAGACAGACAGAGGTCAAGACAGACGTCAGGACAGACGTCCAGACAGACGTCCAGACAGACAGACGTCATGACAGACGTCAAGAGAGACAGATGTCCAGACAGACAGACGTCCAGACAGACTTCAAGACAGACGTCCAGAGAGACATCTAGACAGACGTCGAGACAGTCGTTCAGTTAGACGTTAAGACAGACGTCAAGACAGACGTCCAGAAAGACAGACGTCATGGCAGACGTCAAGACGTCCAGACAGATGTCAAGAGAGACATCCAGACAGACGTCAAGACAGACATCTAGACAGTCATCGAGACAGACGTTCACACAGACAGACGTAAGGACAGACGTCAAGACAGATGTCCATACAGACGTCAAGAAGGACGTCATGACAGACGTCAAGACAGACAGACGTCCAGACAGACGTCCAGACAGACGTCCAGGCAGACGTCAAGACAGACAGACGTCAAGACAGACGTCCAGACAGACGTCTAGACAGATGTCAAGACAGACGTCCACACAGACGTCAAGACAGCCGTCCAGACAGACAGACATCAAGACAGACGTCTAGACAGACGTCTAGACAGACGTCAAGACCGACGTAAGGACAGACGTTCAGACAGACAGACGTCAAGACAGACGTCCAGACAGACGAAAAGAATGACGTCATGACAGACGTAACGACAGACGGATGTCCAGACCGACAGACGTCCAGACTGACAGACATCAAGACAGACGTCCAGACAGACGTCTAGACAGACGTCAAGACCGACGTAAGGACAGACGTTCAGACAGACAGACGTCAAGACAGACGTCCAGACAGACGACAAGAATGACGTCATGACAGACGTAACGACAGACGGATGTCCAGACCGACAGACGTCCAGACAGATGGATGTCCAGACCGACAGACGTCCAGACAGACAGATGTCCAGACAGACGTCCAGGCAGACGTCAAGACAGACGTCAAGACAGACGTAGAGGCAGACGTCCAGACAGACAGACGTCATGACAGACATCAAGACAGACGTCCAGACATCCAGACAGACAGACGTTCAGACAGACGTCAAGAATTACGTCAAGACAGACAGCCAGACAGATAGACGTCAAGACAGACGTTGAGACAGACGTCCAGACAGACGTCTAGAATCAAGTCATGACAGGCGTAAAGACAGACGTCAAGACAGAAGTCAAGACAGACAGATGTCCAGACAGACAGACGTCAAGACAGACGTCCAGACAGACGTCCAGGCAGACAGACGTCCAGACAGACAGACGTAGGTCAGACGTCCAGACAGACGTCAAGACAGACAGCCAGACAGACAGACGTCAAGACAGACGTCCAGACAGACGTCGAGACAGATGTCCAGACAGACATCAAGACAGACGTCCAGACACACATCTAGACAGACGTCAAGACAGACGTCCAGACAGACGTCATGACAGACGTCAAGCCAAACGTCCAGACAGACGTCATGACAGACGTGCACATAGACGTCAAGACAGACGTCTATACAGACGTCCAGACTGACGTCCAGACAGACGTCTAGAAATACGTCATGACAGACGTCAAGACAGACGTCAAAACAGACAGATGTCCAGACAGATGTCAAGATAGACGTCAAAACAGACAGACATCCATACAGACGTCCAGGCAGACCTCAAGACAGACGTCCAGACAGGCGTCTAGACAGATGTCAAGACAGACGTCCAAACAGACGTCAAGACAGACGTCCACACAGACAGACGTCCAGACAGACGTCTAGACAGACGTCAAGACCGACGTCAGGACAGACGTTCAGACAGAAGTCACCCGACAGACGGATGTCCAGACCGACAGACGTCCACACAGAAGGATGTCCAGACCGACAGACGTCCAGACAGACAGACGTTCAGACAGACGTCCAGGCAGACGTCAAGACAGACGTCAAGACAGACGTAGAGGCAGACGTCCAGACAGACAGGCGTCATGACAGACGTCAAGACAGACGTCCAGACATCCAGACAGACAGACATCCAGACAGACGTCAAGAATGACGTCAAGACAGACAGCCAGACAGATAGACGTCAAGACAGACGTCGAGACAGACGTCCAGACAGACGTCTAGAATCACGTCATGACAGGCGTAAAGACAGACGTCAAGACAGAAGTCAAGACAGACAGATGTCCAGACAGACAGACGTCAAGACAGACAGAGGTCAAGACAGACGTCATGACAGACGTCAAGACAGACAGATGTCCAGACAGACAGACGTCCAGACAGACTTCAAGACAGACGTCCAGAGAGACATCTAGACAGACGTCGAGACAGACGTTCAGATAGACGTTAAGACAGACGTCAAGACAGACGTCCAGAAAGACAGACGTCATGACAGACGTCAAGACAGACGTCCAGACAGACGTCAAGAGAGATGTCAAGACAGACATCAAGACAGACAGACGTCCAGACAGACGTCAAGACAGACAGCCAGACAGACAGACGACAAGACAGACGTCTATACAGACGTCCAGACAAACGTCCAGACAGACGTCTAGAAATACGTCATGACAGACGTCAAGACAGACGTCAAAACAGTCAGATGTCCAGACAGACAGATGTCCAGACAGATGTCAAGACAGACATCAAGACAGACAGACGTCCAGGCAGACATCAAGACAGGCGTCCAGATAGACGTTAGGACAGACGTCAAGACAGACGTCCAGACAGACAGACGTCATGACAGACGTCAAGACAGACGTCCAGACAGACGTCCAGACAGAGAGACGTCAAGACAAAAGTCAAGACAGACGTCCAGATAGACGTCAAGACAAACGTTGAGACAGACTTCAAGACAGACGTCAAGACAGACGTCCAGACAGGCAGACGTCATGACAGACGTCCAGACAGACAGACGTCAAGACAGACGTCCCGACAGACGTCCAGACAGACAGCCAGACAGACAGATGTCAGGGCAGATGTCCAGACAGACGTCCAGACAGACGTCTAGAATCACGTCATGACAGACGTCAAGACAGATGTCAAGACAGACAGATGTCCAGACAGACAGACGTCCAGACAGACGTCAAGACGACGTCAAGACAGACAGACGTCCAGACAGACAGACGTCCAGATAGAGGTCCAGGCAGACGTCAAGACAGACGTCAAGCAGACGTCAAGATAGACGTTAAGTCAGATGTCCAGAGAGACAGACGTCATGACAGACGTCAAGACAGACGTTCAGACAGACGTGCAGACAGACGTCAAGACCGACGTTAAAACAGACGTCCAGACAGACATACGTCATGAGAAACGTCAAGACAGACGTCAAAACAGACGTCTAGAATCACGTCATGACAGACGTCAAGAATGACGTAATGACAGACATCCAAACAGACTCAAGACAGTCGTCAAAAATAGACGTCCAGATAGACGTCAAGACAGACATCCAACCAGACGTCAAAAAAGGACGTCCAGGCAGACGTCAAGACAGACAGACGTCAAGACAGACGTCCAGACAGACGTCTAGACAGATGTCAAGACAGACGTCCAGACAGACATTAAGACAGACTGCCAGACAGACACACGTCGAGACAGACGTCCAGGCAGACATCAAGACAGACGTCAAGACAGACGTCCACACAGACGTAAAAATGATGTCAGGACAGATCTCAAGACGACAGATGTCTAGACAGACAGACGTCCAGAAAGACGTCGAGACAGACGTCCTGACAGATGTCTAGACAGACGTTAAGACAGACGTCAAGACAGTCGTCCAGACAAACAGACGTCATGACAGACGTCAAGACAGACGTCCAGACAGACGTCTAGACAGACGTCAAAAACAGACGTCCAGATAGACGTCAAGACAAACGTCAAGACAGACGTCCAGAAAGATAGGCGTCTTGACAAACGTCAAGACAGACGTCCAGACAGCCAGACGTCAAGACAGACGTCCAGAACAGACGTCCAGACAGGCATCCAGACAGACGTCAGACAGACAGCCAGACAGACAGACATCAAGACAGACGTCCAGACAGACGTCTGAATTACGTCATGACAGACGTCAAGACCGACGTCAGACAGACAGATGTCCAGACAGACAGACGTCCAGACAGACGTCAAGACAGACGTCCAGACA
>WOVY01008792.1:0-17481 GCA_013436015.1 Rhipicephalus annulatus | reverse complement strand
AAATACTTTCCGTCTTCGGCATCGGGTCGTTGCGGCTCCGAGGAATGCGTTGACGGAGACCCGCGGCTAGTTAGCGCGTGTGCCTCCGTATCTGCCTCCTCGTTGTGGTTCGGGCCCATGCAAGCTTCCCTGCGTGCGCAGGGAACCACTTGACGGTAACGTTGGTTTCCGGTCTTGCTATAGTTGAACATACTCTTGCAGTTGTTCCATGGACATTGTTTTGTAGCAAAGTTGACTATTGCCGTCTTCGAGTCACTGAGGACCGTGCGGCAAATCGGGGATCACTAGTGGCCAGTGCGAATTGCTACTCCTCGGCTTGCGTGGGGCCGACTTGCACCGTATGCTTCCCGACGTTGGGAGTACTCCAGTGTCTGCTGCGATGACTGCTGCTGGCGTACGTGTTTGGGCCGGTGGGATACTTCGCCACGTCCACGCAGTATGCGCGCGGATCGTTGACGTGACCTTTGCGAGGGCCTTGTCTCTCGGCCGTTCTTCTTTCTTGGTGTACTTGCGGATACATGTGCTTCGTAAGGGTGGGACCCTCAGTCTTTGGAGAACGTCCCGGGGTAACTGCTTTGCTACCTCTGGAGTCGTCGCTGATGCGTTGATTCCGATGCGTTTGTAATATCGTTCTTCCCGTGCTGGTCTGGGACAGGCGTGATACTGCGCCGTTCGCTGGGCTTCTGCGATTTCTTCCCAGCGTGTTGTGAACGCCCAACGCGAGCATGTGTTCCGTGTTGGTTTGAGGGTATAAGCCCAGGGCCGTCTTGTACGCCTTCTGATCATCGCGTCAATCTTGATCTTCTCCGCCGCTTTCCAATTGTGGAACGACGCTACGTAAGAGATGTGGGCTGACTGCCAATGACTCGGTGAGTCGTAGTAGACTGTCTTCTCGCATGCCCTGGTACCGCGTGGCCACCTTCTTGAGTAGGCGGGTGGCCAGCGAGAGCTTTGCGTGGAGCTTCTGTACCGTCAACGTTGTTTCGGTTCAAGTCCTGGAGGTGCAGCCCCAAAACTGTGAGCGTCTGCACGTGCGGTATCGGCGTTCCGTCTTGGGTTACCACGTTGATATTCTGCGTTGTCAGGCGTCGCACACTTCCACGGTGAGATTACTAGCAGTTCCGACTTGGTTGGTGAACATTTGAGTCCGGTGGGTCGTAGTGTTCTTCTACGGCGGCGACGGCTTCTTGGGGGGCTGCCTCTATCTGGCTCTCGCTTCCTCTCGTTGACCACAGCGTGATGTTGTCCGCGTAGATCGTGTACTTGATGTTTCTAACACGTTCCAATCTTCTTGCAATGCCTATTATGACAAGGTTGAACAACAGAGGGGAGATCACTGAGCCCTGCGGTGTCCCCGTACTCCCCAGCTGCTTGAGCGGTACATGTAGTTCTCCTGCCACAACCATGTGGTGCGGTTGGTCAGGAAATCTTTGATGTAAGCGAACGTCCTCTCCCATATGTTGAAGTGGGACACCTGCCAAAGGACGGCCGAGTGGTGTACGTTGTCGAATGCTCCCTGGAGATCCAGTCCGAGTACCGCTCTGTTATCTAACGTGGGAAAGTGTCTGTCCACAGTTCGTTCTTGAGCAACAGCATGGCGTCCTGGGTACACAGTTTGGCCCGGAACCCCAGCATTGTATGTGGATATATGCTGGATTCTTCCAAATAACGTTGCCATCTGTTGAGTAGGACGTGTTCAAGCACCTTGCCCACGCACGACGTTAGAGAGATGGGTCTCAGGTTGTCTATGCTGGGTGGTTTGCCCGGTTTGGGAATCAGAACCATTTTCGCGGTCCTCCATTGCTGCGGTAGCTTGCCCGTCTGCCAGCACTGGTTGTAGTATATGGTGAGGGCTTCGATTGCCGTGTCGTTCAAGTTCCACAATGCCTTGTTTGTGACGTGGTCCGGTCCGGATGCCGATATACAGTTGATTGTTTGTAGAAACGCTCGCACTTCCCATTCTTCGATGTCGGCATCTAGTCTCTCGTCGGTTGCCCCTTCGTAGCTGGGAAGTGGGTCTGTTGGCGTTACAGGGAGATACTTGGCGTCCAGGCGTCATTGCACCTCAGCCTCTCCCATTTCTTTGACGGCTTGTGAATTGTCTTGTTCAGCATGTAAAGCTGAGCTCCCTTGGCTGTCTGATCGTTGAGCAAGTGGCGTAGTAGGCGCCACGTTTTGCCTTTGTGTAGTTGACCGTCGGCTTCTTGACAAACCGCGTGCCACTGCTGTCTGCATAGGACTGCGCTGTGATGCTCGATGTCTCTGTTGAGTTGTGCTATACGTTTGCGTAGCTTTCTGTTGTGGCGTTGTCGTTTCCAGCACCGTCTCAGGAAGTTGCGGGGTTCCATGAGGTGTGCTAGTCTGCTGTCCAGCATCGTAGCCTCCAGCTTCGCTTCTACCGTCTGAGTGGCGTCTTTGGTCGTGGCGTTCAACATGTTGGTCCATGTTTCTATGTTTTCAATGGTTTCCGTAACGTTGTCTCCCAATTTCTTTCTGTACTCGTGCCAGTCGACGGTTTGCTGTTGCTGTGCTCTTTGCGTGCTCTCGGCGATGTGTATTGTAATTTCGAGTATGCAGTGCTCACTTCCCATCGTCTCCCCGGTGTTCCGCGCAGTGACGCGCAGTGACTCACCAGCAGTGCCGAGGCCTTGCTTATGAAAGCGAGGTCCGGGTTTGTGTCTCGCTGCGACGATGTTCCGTTTATAGTAGGTGCGTTGGGCGTCGTTTAGCAGTTGGTAACCTGAGTTCATTGTTTCGTCGAAGAGACTGTGGCCCTTCGCCGTCGTGTATGGACACCCCCATGCCGTATGTTGAGCGTTGAAGTCTCCACACAGTAGGGTTACGTTGGAGCTCGCGAGCTGTTGCGCTTTGTGCACAAGGGTGCGGAATTTTCGCTGGAAGTGCTTCGGATTGTTGTACACGTTGATAATAAATGTGCTTTTACGGTGCTTGCGCTTCCCGGTGACGATTTCGACCGTGCTGTGCTCGATGGCGCCGTTGAGTAGCAGCTCGTGATCTTTTGAAGTTAGTTCTTCTTTACAAAGGTGCAGACCCCCTGCCCTGTGCCTTTCCCAACTGTTCGTGCGCTGGGGGGCTTCGCAAAGGATCTGTACTTCGGTAACGTCGGTGGGGTTTCACTGTGCGTTTCTTGTAGTATTATAACGTTGGGTCTCTTGGTGCTTTGCTGTATGTACTGTTGTAACGATGCTTTTCTCCCCAGTATGCCGCTGGGATTCCATAGCCATATGAGGATATGATGCTGTTGTGTCTGTGCTCTGTTTCTGTGGTTAGCGGTGCTTGTTGCCGTTGTCCCGTCCATTATTGCGGTTTGGTGAAGGCCTGTTGCGGTATTAGTCCTGACGCCGTCAGCGCGTGTATTAGTGCATCCAACTTAGTCTGTATTCCTTGTATGGTAGACTGCATGCCATGTATGGGTGTCACCAATGTGTCGAGGCGTGCGTTGGTAGCATCGAGGCGATCGTTAGTAGCTTCGATGGCTTGGCTCAGGGTTTCGTAGTTGGCTTTCATGATCTGTTCTAGTCGATCTTGACGTTCTTCTATGCTGTCCAGCCTAGCGCTGACTCTTCGTTCACGTGCGTAGTGCGTATTCGAGCGCTCGCTACTTTGGTGCCGGTTCGCTTGTCCTAGCAACGTCGATCGTTTCGGGTTCTGCGCTGTTAACTTCCGTAGTAACTGGGACTTGTACCTCCATGGCTGAGTTTGTGTTGTTTTCCGTTGGCGTTGGGGGTCTTGGTTGAATCGGCGGCGGCGGGGTCGGAGTCACCTGTGCTGCTGTTGCTGCTGCTGTGCGTTGATGAGTTGGTTCAACTTAGCGTTCATCTCTTGCATTTGAGCTCTCTGTTCAGCGATGCATCGCTTGAGCTGGTCATTTTCATTGCGTAGTGACTGGATGGTGTTGTCCTTCACATAAGCTACGTGGTTGAGCGGATTGCGGTTCGCCGCTTGCAAGTTGACTGCCAGGGCCCAACTAATCACTTGTCCGGTCGCTGCTGGTTGCGGTTGCAATTCATGTTCTCGCTGCGCTTGCCGTCGGTGCTTCTGCCGCGGCTCGCCGATTGTCCCCTGCTTTTGTCCTTCCTCGAGCGGCTGCGTCCTCTCTTTAATTGATTTGTTTCGTTCTTTTGTTGCGGTGGCAGCTGCGGGGAGTCTTGCGACGAAAACGTTTGACGCCGCGTTTCTGTGCTCCCATCTGCGCTGAGTAACTACGAAGGGCACCTTGTACTTGTTCGTACAGCCTTCCGTGCCCCTGGCGTGGGGTAACGTTACACCAGTTTGCAACGTGGCTTGCACTGCGCCGCGTGGTCTGCCGCCGGGTTAGGCGCGCCACACGCAAACCAGATCGTGGTTTCCGGCGTAGGGCATACATCGGCTCGATGGCCGATTTTGCCGCAAGTCTTGCATACGTTGTGGTGTTGTCTGCATAATCCACAGTTTACTATAACGGAGCCGTACTTTATGCAGTTCGGAACCTTTGTTTTCTGCGAACAAAACGACGATCGAGGTAGTGTTTCCGATCCTGTGCGCTTCGAGAGCCTGCGGGTTTGCTCGGTTAACGATATTCTCGTGCAGACCTTTGGCAGTGTTCTCTACTGCGATGCCACGGATTACTCCTTTCACTGTGCCGTGAGGCGCGGTGCCTTATGCATGCGTTTCGTAGCTACGGCCCCGAATGTACAGGGAGCGTACGCTTCGTAGTAACGTGCTTGTTCTTCATCGGGCGTGCTGATCACGATGATGTTCTGCGTGGGATTAGTACAGATCGTATCTGCTTTCGCTGCGGGTCTTGGGAACGTTGGCTGCCGTAGAACTGCGAACATTACGATGTCAGCTTCGAGTTTCCCTAGGAATAGCCCTCCTCTCGGTCGTATTACAACCTTCTGCTCTTCCCGCGGCAAATTCAGCGGCATGCGGGACTCTTTAGTGATTCTCGCTATCATGCGTTTTGCTTGAGCTTCGATAAATTGCGGAATTGGCTTGCTGCTTTCGGTAACTTCGTTAAGCTGGGGAATTGTTTCCCGGAGATTTTCCATCCCGCGATGTCACTTGGGTATAAGTCGTTGCCGCACACCGCGACTGCGGTGCGGTCGGTGCTGCGTAGCACCTCTTGGTCCTTGATCGTATCGGTAGTCGTAGTGTCGTTGCCGCCAGCACAAAAGTCCATGTCTTCCGTAGCAAGGGCCATGAAACGATTGTGGGAAACGGCGTTGAGCTTCGATGAGGCCGAGGCCATCTTCGGCGATGAGGAGTCGAGCGTCGAGCCGTCGAGCGGGGCCGGGCGGCCGACGCAGCTTGCGCGCCGCGGCCGTACTCGTGCTAAGCCTAGGCGTGGTCTTCTAGGCCTAGCGTCGCACAAGTGAAGAAAACGTCGAACATTGTCAAAAAGTCCGGTTGGCCGGACCAAAAATGGTATCATTGAGTCCAGGGATGTTCACGGACAGTGCAGTGATGATTTCCAATCGATTGGAAGCAATTAGGGCGGCACAATTAGCGAAAACTGCGGAGCTCATTCGGAGCACGTCTGCTCAGCTCGGCGACCAGAGCGCCTCCTTTTGTAATTCAAGAGAACACTTCCTTCTGCAAGCTGCACCTACACACAAACCGCTACACTAATTGGGACGCGTTTTGAAAGCGCCGAATGCACTCTCCTGCCCTAAACATCGAGGACTTTTCAACGTGGACTGACCAGCTGTTAGCAGATCTCGACGCCATCACCACCTCAATCCCCATCATGGAGGGTCAATCCGCAATCGACTGCCGCTTTGCTCAGTCGTGGGCTGGTCGCACTGGACTCACCAACCGTTCGCATAAGCAACGTCACAATCGTCGCTTACGCTGCTGCATCACACACCTTGATCGTGCTATTGAGCGACACACCACCATGCTTCCGTGTCAAAAGGGGGAACTCTGTTCAGAGCTCTCTGGTAAGTTGAACTGCAAACAATCTTGGCATCTCTTCCACCACCTCCTCGACCCTGCTTCCGCCAAGTTGGTCGCATGGCAGACTACAACAAGAGATACGGACCTACCGCGGTGACACTCCGTCACTGATGGCAGACCTAGCTGCCAAATGCTTCCAGCTTTTCACTGCCGCTGTATACCTCCTTCTCTTGCGCCCTAAAATGGGGCCCCTAATTCAGACCTCGACACCGACATAACGGAAGCAGAGGTCTGCACGGTATTGTAGATGCTCCGCACCGCCTCTGCGTTCGGTCCAAATCGCATTCCCAACTAGCTCCTCCGATAGCTCGACGCTCTTTGGATCGCTAACCCCCCCCCGTACTAAACTTCTAGCTATAATACAATAATCAGGTCCGGTTTGGAACATGCATGTGAGGTTTGGGATCCGCATACTAAGACAGATATTAACAATCTAGAGAAAATTGAAAGGTTAGCCGTCCGCTTTATTTTTTAGCGATTTTCGCCGATTTGATTCCTCAACTGAACTAATGCATGATAACAAAATTCAAACTCTAGAATGTCGCAGAAAATTGCAAGATTAAAACTTCTTTTCTATCCGTCCAGCAAAAAAAGTGTACTTGAGCTATCAAACATTCTTTCTCCGTTATCTTCGCGTCCAACTAGACGATATCATTCACAAAACTTCACTCCTATCTTTGCTCGAACTAACAATTTCAAGTACTCTTTCTTTCCTCGCACATTGACAAATTGGAACAAACTACCGCATCACATTTTTGAATCTGGAAGCGTGTTAAGGTGAATTGAAATCTTTTTGAAATAACTTAGATGTTGTATCATATTATGTTGTATATTTACCCGTCAGTTTGTGCCTCCTGTATTGTTGCTTTTTTGGTAATATTCTCATACTGTACCACACCCATTCCTGTCTGGGCTATTCTTAGCCTGCAGTATTTTCTAAATAAATAATAAGAAATTGACTCAACGATTGCTGGTGCTCCGGGAACATGCCTCAATGATGCAAACATGTTCGCATGGCTTTTACTACAAGCCGTGAAAGATACTCCCAATCTAAAATCACAGGCCTGTTTCACTCCCTTGAAGCGTCAGCAATCTTCCGGAACAACGTCGTTCTCGCTCGCCTGAAAACGTACACGGATACTTACCATCTCCTGCCCCACAGTACACTTCAATTCCACCCCCGCCTCTAAACGCAAGATGTCCTCTTGCAACTCCTTCATGAACTCCTCCACCCACCCAAAATTTCAGACACTAAGGCTCTCCTTCGTCTCGGCGTTCAAAAGGCATTCGACAACGTTTTTCATTCGGCTATCCTTGCCGAACTGTCAAACCTAAATCTCGACACTCACACCTACAACTAGGTTCGGGCGTTTGTCACGGCTCGCATGGCATAAATAATCATGAGGGACCTCTGGCCTCTCATGTACGAGCTCGGCCCTCGCCACACTCCTCAGGATGCGTTATTGCCATATTTTTCTTTATTTAAACTTACCCTGCGCTCGCTTCCAGGAAAGCCCAACTGTATCTCTGGTCTCAAATACACCCTGTATGCTGACGACGTCATCCTTGAGGTCACATCAGGCTCTGATGGCCACATGGAGCAAACGTTGCAACGGGCAGCTGACGTCGTTGCCATCCCACGTGCACGCGGGTTGTTTCACGTTCTCGCCACGTTCTCGCTGACAAAATCGGCTTTAGTTTTCATGTAGCCTCCCGATCGCCATCGCTATACAGAGCCTCACCCTGCGATAACTGTGCATGCCAAATACACAACAGTGCCCGTCATTCCCCATCTCCACGTGCTTGGCCTGATACTCTAGTTCAACTACCATAACACACCCACACCATCGACAAGCTCTCGTTTTCGGTGCAACAGGCCACGTGAATTTTTGCCCGCGTCCGCGGTCAAGCCTGCGGGCATGTGAAAGACGACCTCCTTAGCCTTGCCAATGCCTTCGTTGTTTCCTGCATCACCAAACGCCCTTCCTTGCACTCGTCTTCCAAATCAGAACTTGACAAAATCGATGTCCTCCACCGTTGGGCATACAAGACAACCCCAAGCTATCCCGCCAGCACGTCTAAGGATTATCTTCTTCGTCCTTGCTGTACAAAAAACACTTGACGAGTTGATTGAGGTTTACCGTTCCGCTAAGGTGCAATGCCTGTATCATTCGCCGACCAGCCGCCACATGCTTTCCTCCACCGGCACGACACCCCCCTTCCACCATCCGGATCCTGGCCTCACTGCCCAATGCTGTTCAAATGGCCCTCTCCATCAAGCTGATGCGAAAGAATAGCTCGCGGGCCACCACGACGCTCGCCACCAAGCCCGGACGACCAAGCTTCACGCCAACTACGCTCACCACCCGGCAGTTGCATACAGTGAAGCGGCCCGTTACAACTAACCCAGGGATGCCTTCGTACTCGTTTCCGTGTCGCCCTCCTCAGCGCCTTATGGGCCTGCAATTGTGGCCCACCAACGTTCAAACTCCCTACACGCCGTCGAGGTGAAGGAGGTGGCCATCGCTTTCGTTGCAACCTCGGCTGACGCTCGCGTCATACTCAGTGACTCCAAACAAGCCATTCCGAGTATCCCGTGAGATCTTGCCTCACCTGTTACCCAAACTGCTTCTTCATCCACTACTGCGGCAAAAGTAGCACTAACATCTTTAACTGATCTGTGTCCCCAACGACTCGGGTCAAGTTGCTAACGAGAATTTCGCCAACACGGTTGAGGATTCGTCGACCGAGCAGAGGACAATTGAAACTCGGGCACCCTGGTGCCGGAACCCCTGGTTACTAACCACGACATTACCCAATGTTATTGCCTCAAACGTTGTCCCTTTTACCCTCTCTAGTTTGTCTTCCCAAGCGGGAAGACTTTTCGTGCTCCCTGGTCTTTTGCTACATTCACCTAGTTGCCGAACCACGCTGCTGCTTTTTGCGGTAGTTTGGCCACGCTGAAACAAATCTTCAGCAGCTGCGCTTCATGTTGCCTTGCCCACTGACCTCTTTCACCCACCCTGTACCAACGCAGAATAGAGGCTCTTTACAGCACCAACAAGGACCTTCAAACACGGATCCTGGAACAAGACTACATTGAATGGAAGGGGTAGCGCCTGGCAGCGTACTTAGCTTAGCCTCCCTCAACCTTCACCTCTTCAATGAATAAATGATGTCACTCACTCACTCGCTGCTGCTGCTGCTCTGTCTACTCCCAGTGTAATCAACGATCGTAATCCAAACAGCGCTCTCGATGAATGCTCGTCATTGAGGCCGTGAAGTTTGGTCACGCCGCACGGGTCAATCACCGTTTGACTCTATACGAGCCACCTCCGATCCCTTTGCCACCGTATTAATTTGGTGGCTGGCTCTTTACATCAGTGGTCTCAGCTTGTGCAGCCAGAGCCGTGAATCGGAAAGACGATCTACTTTCGTGTGGTGAAAAAAAAATGCGTCTCGTACTAATTTTTTTGTGCCGGCTTCACAACGTTCTTTACCGGCCGCCTACGTAGCGAAGCGAGTAAATTCTGGTGAGTTTAATCTGTTTTGCACCCTTAGAGAATACCTTTGAACGCGCGTGAAGTGCTGCGAACTTGCTTGCTTTAGTATGTTTTGAACGGTTGGGTCGCCCGCGATCTCAGACGAAGGCGTCGCTCTCGCTGATCAGCCCGCCAACCGTGACCTCTTTACGTCGAGTAGCTCTTGTCGAGTGGTTCTCATCCTCGAACTCTTTCGACCATGTCCCCGAACTTTCATATCTCTTCTTTCTTCTTTGTGTGAGGCGATGCTCTCTCTTCATCTTTTTACTATTCTTGTTATTTCCCTAATCCCATCTTTTACATAGCACTGCGCTGTGTCGCCAATTACACAAACAAAAACACCGTGCATTTTTTTTCCTCTCTTGAACAACCATTACTAATAAGTGCTCCTTTGCGCAAACCGCACTGATTTAACCAAAAACCATTGACGTCATAGTATAACATTATGATGCGAGTATGCATTGAACATTAACAATAGAGCTTCTTCTATAACGTACGTGGTCGCTAGCGATAACAATGGAATATAACCAGATAATACGCTTTGAATCGGCTCCACAAGGAGAAGTACATTTTATCAATAGACACTAGCTATGGGCAAATCCACGTCACCCTATGAGATGAAGAGAAAACTGCATTTTTAACGCGTTCAAGGTCATGCCCTTTGGTCTTTGCTCGGCACCTGCTACGTGTCAATGCTTTATGGATACATCGCTAGCAAGATTGAAATGGCAGACTTGCCTCGTTTATTCGGGCGACATCGCTGCATTTTCTTCAAACTTACACGAATACCTCCAGCGTCTTTAAGCTGTGCTTTAAGCA
This sequence comes from Rhipicephalus annulatus, assembly GCA_013436015.1. Taxonomy (NCBI): domain Eukaryota; kingdom Metazoa; phylum Arthropoda; class Arachnida; order Ixodida; family Ixodidae; genus Rhipicephalus; species Rhipicephalus annulatus. The sequence goes on along the minus strand of WOVY01008792.1, from coordinate 7,162 downwards.
ATCGAGACGCACGAACTTACGCTGAAGACAGAAAAGTGTAATTTCCCGTACGATGAGCTGTTGTTGCTGGGCCACTTTACCAGCAAGTCTGGAATTCACAACGACCTGCGGAAAAGATGTCATCGCCTCCTCAGGCCACCCACCGACGAAAAGACCGTAGGCAGATTTCCCGACTTGTGCGCCTACTATATGCTTGCACCATCACGGTGTCTAGTGGCTAAGATACTCGGCTGCTGATTCGCAGGTCGCAAGATTGAATCCCGGCTGTGGCGGCTGCATTTTCGATAGAGGTAAAAAGTCTGTAGGCCCATGTGCTTAGATTTGGGTGCGCCTTAAGGAACTCCAGGTGGTCTAAATTTCCGGAGCCCTTCCCTACGGCGTCTCTCATAATCATATGGTGGTTTTGGGACGTTAAACCCCACTTATCAATCACCCATCAATATTGAGGCTTCAACAAGATTTTTTCACAAATCCCCAACCGATACCACACTTCACGAAGGCCGACGTTCTATTTAGGTCAGAAATGACACAAATTCAGGCCTTTCAAGAACTGAAAGGGCGCCTTCAGATGCCTCTGATACCAGCGCAATTCGACGAATACGCTGATACCTGAAATCCACACTCACGCAAGCAACGTAGGATTCGGCACTGTCCTGGTTCAGAAGACCAATGAACTAGAGAGGGTTAAGAGCTACGCTACCCTGTCGGTATCCTAAGGCAGAAGTCAATTTTTCTAAAACAGAAAATGAGTGCCTTGTCGTCATCTGGCCACGTCAAAGTTTCGCCGTACTTTTACGACAGGTCCATAATAGCTGTGAACTACCGCCACGCCGTGTGTTGTCTAGCTACCTTGAGGAGCCTTCAGGTCACCTTGCACGTTGGAGCCTGACTTCTAAACAATAGGACATGACCATCTTTTACAAGTCCGACAGAAAACATTCTCACGCCGACAGCCCGTCTCTTGCCCCCGTTAACCAAGCACCGCCCAATAAACTGCGTGGGGACAGCTGCAGATGACTTTATCGAGGGAGGTGAGCCAGTGTGGAACTGAGGGGGCCTAGTGAATTACCTCAAGGGCCTGACCACCGTTGTCCCAAAAATATTCAGGCAAGGACTGGCATAATTTTTTCGACAAAAACAACGTCCTCATAAAGAAGCACCTTTCTGGCCGGAGCCAGCTACCTTATGATTGTACCTTCGGCAATGCGATCAGAACTTTTGCAGGCCGTGCCCGTGCTATACAACCTAACAGCTGGCCAACCTTCATTTTTCTCGCATGATTGGGGGATACAAGAAAATCACTACTGGCCACACGTTGCTGCCAACGTCGCTCGTTAAGTGAGAACATGCTGAGTGTGCCAGCGGCACAAGAGACCGAAAACGAGGTCACGGAGCTTTCTTCAGCCTATTGAGCTTTCTAGCAGACCGCTCCAGCAAATCAGCATAGATCTACCGGAACCGTTCCCAAGGTTGATCCACGGAAAAGCTGTAAAGATGAATAAGCAACGGGGCAAAAAGCACCTTAAAATAAGAAAAATAACAGACACTGAAGAATGGGATAATGGCCTTTCGATGTTTAATTTATCAGACGAAATCGAGCAATGAGTGAAACATATCATAAAAAATAAATTCATTCCTTTTTGAAAGGTTCTTCGTTTTGAGTGGTGCTATTATGCCTTTTCTAAATTTTTGGCCCTCTTTTATGACGAATGACTGCAATGAGCGGTCGAATATTGGAAATCTTTCTCTTGATGAAGGTTGTGGCAGTGGCACGCGGCGCCTCACGGCAACTCATGGCAGAAAGAATCGATTCCCCTGGCGCTCGCTTCCAGTGCATGGGAACTATTTTCTAGCATTTTATTCCTAGCTTATATCTATAGTGCAATTTTCGGCTGCCGGACGATTCTTGAAATTATGTATTCTGTGCCACTTCTTTTATGCCGACACCGAACACCATACAACACTAATTATTAGCCCGTTAATGAACGATTTAGAATGACATCGAAGGCTAGAAAACTTGTAGGTGTGTTAGGAAGAAGCACTTGGTTTTGAATTCGAAATGATATATCATATAGTCCGCACTAGAGATAAATCCCACACAGAAGCTACGATTTTCGATATTATTTCCAAATTTTTAAGAAGAAGTTTTAGAATAATAGACGTGGCAAGAATGCAATATTCACAATTTTTTCTCGTGTTTTGTGATGAAAAGCAGAGCATACTGCTAACCAGGAGGTCACTAAAATTTTGCGCGGACCTTAAAACCTTCACTGATGTACGTGGGCATTGGTTTGAATCAAAATATGCAAAAACTCAACAAAATAAAAGCAAATAACACGCAAAACAATGTTAATATGCCTGACTGAAAACCGGGAACAGATGATTTGGCCTGGAAAACAAGAATAAAAAAAATTACGACCCGTCGTTACATGATGATGTAGCCGCATGACATAGCTTTTGGTCAGTGTTTTGGCTAATCCCTGAGGCACCACTGAACTTCTCGATGTGCTGAAAGTTTCACAGGGAATCTGGAGTGTGTTATTACAATTCACTGGGCAGAAGAGAGTGACTAAAAAATATTTAAAGAAGTTCGTGACCATTTACGCAATAAACAAGCTTTGTAGTATCCGATCCCCGATGTCCTCGTTCAAATTATTATTGTTTCATTTACTCTTTCTGTTTTATTGCGTAACATTATGTCCTCGTCAATTACACATTTACTACTGTTATTTTCTTCAGTGAATACCTAATGGGTAAATCAACAAAAATTGTGGAAAGATATAGGCACACAAGGTAGAAAGTAAAGCACTTGACAGGATATTCGCTCATAATAAGCGTCTTTCCTGCCAAGTGCTATTCTTTCTACCTTGTGCACTCACATATTTCCACATTATATTGCACCAACTGACCAGCATTCCACTTTATTGAAGAACGACTTCACATTCTGAATTGAAAATGCAACATACAGCACAATGCAGCAAATGATAATTTATGGATGTGGATGATTAGGGATGTCTTGAATAAACTTGATTCAAAATATGGCAGTTTCCTTGGGGCGAGGCAGGGGCGAAACATCTCACTTACCCACCCTCTATTCATGAGTATGAAACAGATTTATTGAGATAGGCTTCCATCTCCTTCGTATTACTCATCAATGGTTGGAGTGCCTTTGTTGTAATGCCGTTAGAAAACAAGGCGCTGTTTCGTATCTTTTATTGTGATAGCAAATATATGGACACTCTCAGCTGGATTTAGCCACCTGCGTCGGCATCGGCGTCTGTGTCATGCACCGTATATAATTACGTAACCTATATCTATGAACACGCAAGAATGAAAAATAATTCCGGGAATAAAAGACTCCAGCGCGTGCATCGAACCACTATACGTCGTGAAAGCGAGCGTTAACCACTAAGCCACCGAAAGATACCTCATCCATCGTTGAAATGGCAATCGTTTATACCTACCACTTACTGATGTTGCCGGGCATCTTGTGGGGGGCTCGTCTCGGCCTGTTTGTCGTCCATTCGCTCCGTTGCTACATTTCCAGCACAAGTAGGTGAAATAAAATTGGTTCCAATCTGCATGGTTACGCCCGCAAATATAGTCGAAAGACGCAAATGTAGTCTTGCGTCTGGAGAGAGTGAACAAAATGTTTATTTAGTGTTCTGCGCAAGAAATCGGTGAATGGTATTCTGGAGGCTTGCGTTAGAGTGCCTCAAGCGTGTAGCGGAGGCGAATGAGTGCATCGAGGCATGTTGAACGTAAGCGCCATCTGGCAGTTATCTTGAAATAGAGGGCATGCAGCCCGTGGAGAAAGATGCGTGCCAGTCTCATGGATGTTAAGGTGTAGAACGCAAAGCGACGGGCAGGTGCCACCATCGTGACGTCGTAGCAAAGCGTTGGAAAACACCTTTTTGAGTATCGCGCTGCACTGTCAGCACAACGCGATAAACACTACATTCCTAAGAGTTACTCGTGTGTGCCTCTTATAGTATAAAGGCAGACATACAAAACCTTCCAAGTGTTGTCTACGGCGCCACAGATACGCGCATAACTGCTTTTTATTTGACAATCGCACAACTATGAACGCTAAACCTTGAGCATTATTGGTGAGCACTGCGAATGAGGTTGGCCGTTTAGTGCCGTTTGAGTTATCGTTAGGGCGGACAAACAGACAAATGTACAGACAGACAGACAGACAGACAGACAGACAGACCAAAATTTTCCGTCGAAGGTCCTCAAGAAAGACTATCGTCTTTAAAAAGCTAAAGATGTCAGAAGAAAGTAGAGTAAGAAAGAAAGACTCAACTTCACTTGCCTGCGCTGCGAATGAGTGGAGCCGATAACTTTTCGTAAAGGACACTACGATGTTCTAAGCGGGGTCCGTCGGAGCGCCTAATTTAAGAAACGACGTCATAAGTATGCTTTTTTTCTTAAAATGATCGCAACCAAACACTAATAGCACGCACATATTTGTAGCCTATTACTTCATTTTTGACACGGACTCAAAACGATACATTCCTTATGTATTTCTCCTTAAAACGTAAGATTGACTGCTTTGATAAGATGGTATGTGACTTGACATTTTTTGTAGGCAGCGCATCGTAATTCACCTCTGAAGGAGATGTACAGGGGACGTAAATTAGCAGCCTATATTTCTCTACAGTGCAACTCTACAGCTCTACAGTGTGGTTGTTTATTTCTACGAGCATGTTTGGGCATGGTGTGTGCTTTAGATACCATAATGCAAGCATAAGTTGAAGCACAAGTACGATTAAATCAGGGTCAATCGAAACACTTAAAATTAACTGAATAGCTCTTTCGTATTAGGTTCGAACACTTTGTAATTACGTGAGACTGCAGGATAAGTTAAAAATTCTGGTTAGAGATTTTGTTTTTCACGCTTAATATTATATTACGTTCTGAACCTATACCCTACTGTTACTTTTGAAAATATATTTATTTCGCGTGGCGTACCGGTTGACTTGAAGGTGGTCGTTGCACCGGCGGCCCATTGCTGTTGTTGTTGTTGTTGTTGTTGCCCCCTTCGCACTGGCACAGGCCCATTGCGCTAGCTGAACGTCCTCTTCTATAATTTGCCTGTGCTCCGCTACTCAGAGCTCATACCCAAATCACATATGCAGTAACATAATCCCGCCCTGTATCATGCATGCTTTTTTTTAAACGTAGTACGTACCGAGAGCAGAAATACAGCATTTACGGGAAATCACTGGTTGACTGTGTTGGTCGTGTTTACATTTCAAAGCGTGACATTTTCATTGGACCTCTTATTAATTGTCCGCAGTAGTTGCATTACTCTATGCCAACAGTGTTCGGACTTGCCAATGCCATAATGCAGCCGTTTAATGAGTGCGCCTTCCTTTATGCTGGCGGCGTTTGTTGTTAACGCCGCCTGCGCCGAAAGAAGAGGCGATATCTACCGTGAAATCTTGGCGCGCTGCAGCCTACAACGCGGTTTCTCCCCGCCCGGTCGAAGTTCATCTCTGCGTTGGTCTAAGAAAAGGTGGCTGAAGGCAGGCAGCGCCGAGGTTTGAACAATCAGAGAGAACTCTACTCAAGCAACTCAAGAAACTTAAAGCGGCATGTGAATCCTTCAAGAAAGCTAGAAAACCAGTACTCGTAAATTGCGTTCTAAAAATAATGAAAAAAGTGTGCTTCGTCTGCCGCGGTGGTATTGTGGTTTACGGTAGTCTGCTGCAGAACGCGCGTTCTATGCCGGCCGCGGTATATAGTCGCGTTTTGATGAAGGGTAAATGGTAAAGGCCCGTGTATTGTGGCCCGTGTACGAGTAAAATCTCCTGTCAGTGCACAATAAAGATGACCCAACGTGAAAGTTTTCGGAGGCCTCCACACGGTGTCCTTCGTAATGATATTGTGGTTGTGGGACGTCAAGCGCCAGGAATTTTATTTAAACATCTGTTCATCCTAATGCGGTTAGGAACAAATTTTCTGTGTAGAAAAATGGTAGGATTTTCAGTATATGAAGAATATTGCCACGTTCCATTTTTCAAGTTTTGTTATCGTTCCGAAACACACATGATTCTCAACGCAAACAGCGCCTGCAGGTTTCGAGAAGGTTTCCAGACTGTAGTAGATCATTTCGATAAGATCACGCCCACTGTGCGAACGGTACAGATTGTTCTGTAACCTACGCCACCGCCAGCGATAACGCTAGAACATTCGGCGGCAAGGGTATAAATGCCGACGCGCTTCGCCACTTATCTATTGTTGATCGAAGGCCGACGCTGCGTTCGCCGCTATCAGTCCGAGACTGCCTATCTGTGCAAGACTGATGCTGTAATTAGACTTTCCCTTACCGGGCACAGGTTCACCCACATAAACAGTTAAATCCCAACACGATGTTTTCTGTCTTCGGCCACGTCACGACCCCGTGACAATATGGTCGATATGGGGGATTTTTTTCATAGAGAGATAACATTTAGTGAATTATGATAGTGGCGTATTAGCTGATTATGAGAGTTTTTTCTGTGGGGGAAAAATAGTTTGATATGTGTACAGTGCCAAATAATTTTTACAGCTGGTGAATAAGTTGCAAAGATATTGGTTTTTGCAAATGTTTGGTTGTAAGTTAGCATTGAGGTGGTCCTATTCAAAAATATGGTGAATAAAACATTTAGTTGTAACTTAATGATTACTGCCAGAGAAAGTCATCAAATTGCTTTTTTATTTTAAGAGATGAAAACATTTTTGATGTGGTTGCTGGACTCTGTGCTTCCCCATGTTTATACCTTGAAGCATCGCGTACTTGTGGCGAGCACTAGCTGCGCAGGCATGAGGAACATTCAGACAACATACCAATTTTCTTTGTGCTTAATTTAATAGTTTGCTGTCTAGTACCTGCCTGCATGAGTAAACGAGGGATCCGAACCATACTAGGGTGCATTTAACCAAATGCAGCTATCTTCTGACGTTTCGAATAGTGCGCTTATGTAACACTGGTAAAAATACACCCCCCATATATGCTAGAACTTATTTACCTGTGCGATAAGATTCGGAAGTTGCAAAAACACCACAATTAAGAAAAGGATCTATTAAAATCAGAAAGAAACGATATGTTTTTGTCATGAACCAGTACAGCTGCATTAAAGTGATAATGCTGCTATATAGTGACAATACAGTG
>WOVY01008791.1:0-20856 GCA_013436015.1 Rhipicephalus annulatus | reverse complement strand
GCGCTCGTCGTGTGCGTCTGTCACACATGTCCGTTAATTAGGGAGGCGATCGCTGGGCTAATTCCAAGGGCCGAAGTATCGGCCCCCTAACCGCACCACGAAAGCGTGGACAATTTAGAAGTGGTCCCTTTTGGCGCGCCAGCGGACGCCGGCTGTGGCCCAAAGAACAAGTCAGAGCCGAGAGTTGATAAACAAACAAATTATATTCTTAATAATGGCAGATCGAAAATAATACACAAAATGCACACTCCACAATAGTTGCATACAATATGTCACCAATCAAACCAATCAATCAACGTACTACACAATACAATCAGCCACACTTGAAACAACGGACACGGACAACAATACGCACTACAATGCAGTCGCAATGCATTGAACAACCAAGACACTTAAAGACTAAAGCGATTAGAAAACCCATTCAGTCCAAAGTTCTTGGAACCAAAGTCTAGATGATACTCTTCCGAGAATCACTCACTCAAAGTCCAGCGTTGTTGTCGTTCCGCAGCCCTCGAAGTTTCTCTTCTAGGAAACCTCCCGTCTTCAATTGGCCACTCTTCAAACTTCAACTTCTTCGCCGAAACACGTCGGCTTCACACACGCAGCTGTTGCCCCGCGTCTTCGCTCGATAGCGGTAAACACACACTCTTGCCGGTTAGCTCGAGTCGTCACCCCTTCAGGTGTAAATCCTCTTCATCTCCGGCCTCGTCCCTACGGACCAAAACTTCGCGACTACACGGCGGAATCCCTACGCACTCTGGCGCTCACTTCCGTCTCCTCCTGCTTTCTCGTCTCGGCCGCTCGATTAAATACCTTCCGCGCCACATTCCAGAAATTTCTCGTCCATTTCGTCGGCGCGATACGCAGCGAAGGCTGGGAGAGGCGAGACGGTTTGTCTGCTCCTCCGCGTCGGATGACTCAGCTCGGCGTGGCCACGCCTCCTTCGTTCTAGAAATATCGCGGGCTTGCTGGGCCGCCGATGTGGGGTGAGGAGGTTCGTCCTGCGAAGCTATGCTTCTGCGGGAAGAGACGCGCCCAGGGCGCCTTGGATGTTTTTCTTTTTTTTCTTTTGACTTCTGCGAAGCCATGCTTCTGCGGGCGAGAGCGCGTGCCCGGGGAGCCTTGGATGTTTTCTTTTTTTTTCTTTTGACCTCGCGGCGTTTCTCCCGCCCGTTGTCGCAAGAATTTGGCGGCGCGCTCATTTTTAGCGCTCGTTCTGTGACACTGCCCCCCACTTTAAGAATATTATCTCATAATATTCAAAACCACACAAACGAGCGCGAAAAGTCACCACACTCTCACAGACTGTAACACAATCCGTCGCTCCGTGACACGTCACATTCACAATATATCACTCAATACAATCTTACACTTGTCGTTCAATTCCACAACACATGAAATATAACCACAGGCACATGAGTACAACACTCCACCACAAATTCCCAACTATACAAATGTACAAGGTTCATTCATTGCAAACAATGTACAATACATACATCACATCACGTACGTAACAAACATTTTGATCTCGCTCGACACTGGATAACACATTAACAACACAGCCTATTGCATTCACTACTGTCAGACCCTTCCAAAACATTCAAAACTCGGCTAAGGTAGTCGGCACCAACGTTCTCGCTTCCTTGATGTGCTCGACTCGGAACTGATACTCTTGCAGAAGCAAGCTCCACCTCAACACTCTGCTGTTGAGCTGTTTAGCCTGTTTTATGTATGGAGGGCTGGTGGTCCAGTTTGGACCAAGAAAGAATCCGTAGAGATAAATATTAAACTTCTGTATCCCCCACACCAGGGCTAGGACATTCTCTTTCGATGGTGCTGTAGGATGATTCCCGGGGAAGTAGTTTGCGGACTGGCGTATACTATGGGATGGAGGGTCCCTTCGTGTGACTGCAAGAGCACAGCCGCAAGGCTGGTGTCGGAAGCGTCGGTGCGGAGGATGAATTCCTTGGTTAAGTCTGGGAGGCGGAGCACGGGAGGGTTCGAGATACATTCCTTAAGTTTCGCAAATGCTTTCTCGTGTGTCGTCGTCCATTTACTAAGTTGCTTTCACCCTCTTGATCAGTTCTGTGAGAGGGGCGCTGATCTCGGCATAATTTGGAATGAACTCCCGGTAATAGCTGGTCAACCCGAGAAAGCGCGTACCTGTCGCTTCGTTTTTGGGGCGGGTGCAGCTTGGATTTTGTCAAGAGTCTTTCCCAGTGGAGCAAGCATGTTTTTGTCCAATGTGATGACCCAGGAAATCAATCTCATTCATTCCCAACTCACACTTGCTCGGTCTCACGGTCAACCCGGCAGCCTGAATTCGAGCGAAGAGTTGTCTGAGAGTGGATAGGTGTTCCTCCCAGGTCGTGCTTGTTATGAGTACGTAGTCGTAGTAATGTTCAACCGTCACCCCCGGAAAATCTTTTCAGGCCTGCGCCCAGCAATCTGACGTCATTTCCGGCCGGCCGACTCTCGGGGAAGCCGCAGCGGCAGCGAGCGCAGCGCGGCGGCAGTGGTGACGGTTCGGCGGCGTGGTGTTGACGGTGTTTCGCGTTTGTTGCTTTCCGTTGTTGTTTTGCGGCAATTTCCTTTCCGTGCGTGATGCTGGAGTGATGCGACAATGCCGAATAAGTGTTGTGTACCCGGATGCACCGGCAACTACAAAACAGGAAAGAAGATACAAGTGTTTTCCTTCCCTAAAGACGCCGACGCTCTCAAACAATGGCTACGCGCCATTCCTAGGAAGGACTTCGTGCCGACTTCGTGCACTAAGGTAAGAATTTGAGATGCTCCTGTTCTTAGCTTGTCGTTGCTTGTTCGGGTAGAAATCACCTATGATGGGAAATACTTGAGCGTGTGGCCGCCGGGCCTCGCGAAGCGCTGACGCCAGCAGCGTTCGCAGCAAGGATGGTCAGCTGCGCTTTGTTCACTAACAGTGCCGTGGTGTCGTCCATTCTTGCAAGCTCTCGGTGGAAGCGCTTCGTGGAGTGCGGTGACATCACGCTCCCGTGTTTCCTTTCATGTTGCTTGTACCGCTTAGCGCAGCGCTTTTATTTAGATGCTTGCGAAACGTAGGTAGACTTTGTTTTAGCTACACGGACTGTAAACACGGTCATGCAAACGGGAGCGCATTTTTTCTTTTGAGAAGTGGCGTCTCAGACGTTCTTGAAACGTTTGTGCAGGTGTGCGCGGATCATTGCGACGCTTCATGCATCGAGAAGACGACATCGTACACGGATCCAAGGACAGGGAGAGTTATTGAAGTTGCACTCCCAGTACCACGGTTGCGTCCTGGATCTGTCCCACGGTATTTCCCGGCTGTCCGTCCTACCTATCAGTACGAGACCAGAGCACGAGAGAAACCCCTGTCGCCAAGAGGAGCCGACAAGAAGCCTCCCAACTCGCCCGTGCTGTAGAAGAGTCGCTGGCGTCATATGAAGCGGAGCAAGAACGAGACCGGTTTTCGTCCCTCGAAGAACCAGGGCTCGCCTGCAAGGGTGTCAGTGTCTGTGGACTGTGATTCAGTGTGTGTGGACTGTGTCAGTGTGTGTGGTGTCATGTGTGTGGACTGTGTCAGTGAAGTGGACTGTGATTCATAAAGAAGAGTGCTGCATGTTTTTGAACATTATCGACTATCGTGAATCTTGTTTGAATGCGTCATTGACCGTGTTTGCAAACCTTGAAGTCTTTGCCTGCTATCAAGGTTCACCAATCAAGAACCTTGGTAGCGCTGTTGTACCAGACTCAGTTCAAAAAGTAAGTTCTTGTTGGAAATTTTGAACAACCTGTCGATGCTGTCTGAGGAGCGCTGCACTTATCGCCACCTGGCTCAAGCAATACATTCCCTTCTGGACGAATTGGAAGCCAGCATTGATGAAGGCAGAAAGAGACGGTGAACTTTATTAAGGAGCAGCTACTACTCCTTTCTGCAAAGCTCTTCACATTATTCTTGTGAAACTGCACAGAGTGTATTTGATTGCATGTCATGACTTGATTTCCTTGGTATACTTCTGCCTTATGTAAATGAGCCTTGTTCCAGTTTGTATCTCTTTACAAGTTGTTAGCTTTTAAAGTGTGTGTACTTTTTCTTTTTTTTTAATTCGAACTGCCTCGGTGCCTACTGTAGCAGTTGTACAGTCCGTTTTGGTACCTAAGCTGTGTACACTTTCCTTGTGCACTCTGTGTACAGACATGTTGTGAACTGTGATTTGTTTTTTCTTAGATTTTTGTTTGATTTTTTCCCTAGGACATGCACCTACCTGTGGCAGTACAATTACTTTTCTTTCTGTCATTTATCATGCTGTGGACCACAATTTAGTCACCAGTGTTCTTATGTATTGTATTTTTGGCAAGTGTTTGAACCTGATACCTTGTGTTGCTACTGCTACTATGATAAACGAATGGTATGTTTTCCTCTAACCTACAATTTAAATGAAAGTGTGCTTTTTCTGTTCCAAAGCTCGGGGATGTTTTTGCTGTTACAATCTGTTTGTTTTGAGTTTTATATGGCAAGAATTGTGTTTTTTACTTTTGGCATATTTTCAGCATTAAGGGCAACATCTTGTGTTGCCTGTCGTCTGCCTGGACCGAGAACAATGCGCACTGTGATATTTGTACAGACGGCGTCTGGCTGTGATAAATAAATATGCATTATTCCATTCATGATATCATTATTTCTTGATACCTTGATAAGTCCCCAACCGCGGTGGCTCAGTGGCTAAGGCGTAGCGCTGCTGAGCACTAGGGCGCGGTTCGATACCCGGCTGCGGCGGCCGCATTTCTGATGGAGGCGAACAGCGAAAACGCCCGTGTGTACGAGATTTCGGCACACAATAAAGTAAAGATTCCCAGGTAGTCAAACTTGATCCTGAGCCCTCCCCTACGGCGCGCTTCATCGCCTGCGTTGCGTCGGCGCGTTAAACCATACAACAATCGATACCTTGATAAATCGTGCGGACATGGTGTCATGGCACCTCGCCCGAGTCGGTAGGCGTGAAGGGCTCTCGCGGCAAGCGCTCGCGGCTGGCGCAGCCACCCAGCGAAGGGCGGCGGCCGGCCGGCGCGATGTGACGTCGTCGACGTCACGTCACGTGACGCGCAGGCCTGAAAAGCTTCCGGGGGTGACGGTTCAACGCCGGGATTCCTCAGTGACTAGTCGCATCAGCCGGGCGAACACGGCGGGTTGCCGTTTTGATCCCGAAAGGCATGTAGCAAAACTGGTAGAGACCGGATTTTGTCGAAAACGCAGTTTAGGTCTCGACTGCTGGGGAGAGTGGGATTTGCCAGTAGCCTTAACAAAATCTAACTTAGAGAAGTATCTTTTGTTTGTGGCACTGGCAAAACGGCATCTGCCCTAGGCATGGGCTCTGCATCTGCTATCATGAGGTTGTTCAGGCGCCGGAAATTGACTACAAAACGCTTGTTTTGTCTGGTTTGTCCACAAGCAACACTGGGGAATTATAGGGCGATTTCGAGACTTCAATTATGCCCAGTGTTTTCATTTGCTGTACCTCGGCCTCGATGTCTTTAGTCGTAGCAAAAGTAACGGGTACTGTTTGACGTGGACTGGGGACTCCGTCACTGTCTCGAGTTGGCACTCCACCCAATCTGTCTTGCCCGGGACATTCGAAAATATTTTAGAGTGCGCTTTCATGGTTTTCTCCAACTCCTCCTTTTGTTGGTCCGTCAAACTTGGGCAGATCTTGACGTCAGTAATCCCTTCTGTCTGCACGAACTCCGGCACCGGTAGTTCCTGTTCATCTCCATTGTCAATAACCCCTACGATGGCTTGGCATTGATGTGGCGCATCTTGGTTCGTTTCCCGCTCCGCATACTTCTTCAGCAAATTGGCATGGAAAATTTTCGGCCCGCCCGGCGTCTTTATGGAGTAATCGAAGTCCCCAATTTTCGCCTGCACTTCGAAGGGCCCCTTCCAATGCAGCAAGAGTTTATTTTTGTCAGTTGGGAGCAGGATGAGAACCTTATCTCCTGGTTGGAATACTCTATCCCTTGATTTTCGATTGTAGTGCTTAGCGTAGCGTACTCCCGCCCTTCGGAGTTCTTCGTGAGCTAGGCGGCACGTCTCTTCTAGATGATTTCGGAGATCCAATACGTACTGGTAGGTTGTCTTCAGCTCATCGTCCAGCTCTTGGTTCGTCCAAACTTCCTTTAAGATCGCCAGGGGTCCCCGGACATGTCGGCCGTACAGAAGCTCGAACGGTGAAAAGCCGAGACTTGCCTGGGGAACCTCTCTGTACGCGAACAGCAACGGACCGAGGAATCTGTCCCAGTTTTTTGGTTTCTCCGCACGCATTCTTTTGAGCATAGTCTTCAGGGTGCCAATAAATTTTTCCACCATCCCGTTGGCCATCGGGTGGTAAGGGGTGGTATGGAGTTGGCGCACCGATAGAAGTCGTGCCACTTCCTTCATTAAATCCGACGTGAAATTCGAGCCCCGATCACTTAGGATTTCCCTCGGTACACCAAAACGGGAGAACATCTCCACGAGGGCCTCTGCGACTCGTTCGGTCTCTATGCCAGGTAGTGCAACTGCCTCCGGATAGCGCGTGGCGCAATCGACGAGAGTCAGGATATAGCGGTTTCCTTGACCAGATGGAGGTCGGATAGGGCCTACTATATCAATAGCTACCCTTTTAAAGGGGGTGTCTATGACGGGGGACTGGCCGAGTGACACGTGTGGCACCCTTCCTTTTGGCACAGTTCGCTGGCAGATATCGCAAGATGCCACGAACCGTTTCACGTCGGCTGTGACGCCGGGACAGAAGAATTCTTCCTGAATTCTGTCCTTGGTTTTCTCGGCCCCCAGGTGCCCAGCATTATCCCATTGTGGGCTAGCTTCATAACAGCCTCTCGGTGGTTCTTCGGCACCAAGAGCTGTCGTATCCGCCGACCACCCCTCTCCGTATATTACCTGTAGAGCAGTCCATCTTCCTGCTTGAACATTATCGCGCATTTACTATTACGGCATCTGAGGTCCTTGTCGATTTGCGCAAAGCAGGGTTTTAACGACTCGTCCTGGATTTGTTCCTCGGCATAGCTGAAGCTCGGGTCCTCTTCGGAATTGGGTGCAGGGAGGGGCTGGAATGGCTTCGACTGGGCTTTGGTCTGTGCTCGGGTTGCAACTGCGACTACGTCCTCGTCGGCCGTGGCTGGTTGGTCGTGAGGGTTTGCAATCGATGGTAGATCGATTTCTGGGTCCTCTTCCAGTGGTTCGGGTTGGTCCGGCGAATGGGCGCCCTCGATGTTCCCCACGATTACGTCATACAATGGATCATCCATGCAGAAGGCAGAACAATCCCACTGTAGAAGGGCGTCTCGATCCTGACCTTGGCCTCAGGCAGCCTCATGACCGAACGGTCGACGGTGTAAATCAGGCTGGTCTGGCCCGTGAGTTCATCGTCGCGGACTAGGTCTCTTCGTACTATTACAGTGGAGCACCCAGTGTCTCTTAAAACGTCTACACGCCTTCCCGCCACTTTTCCAGCCATCACAGGCATTCCCTTCGTAGCACCCGTTTGTTGTTTTGCCAATACAGCACCCACAATAGGTATTTTCTCCCCATTTTTCAACTCTACGAATCCATCGGTGACGTCATCAACGGTTTTTGGTGCCACTTGTGCACAGGATACCTGGTGAGTTTGACTCGCTTCGTTACGACATGCGTCTGCCTTGTGCCCAGTCTGACCACATTTGAAACATTTTACAACCGTGGGGCTCGTGAAGTTAGTTCGGCAGTGGCTAGCACGGTGACCCACTCGGTTACACAGAAAACATCGCGGAATTTTCTCCGGTGCACGCTTCTTTTCCTCGGGACACTCCTTCTTGACTTTGGCCAAATTAGTGCCACCTTGCGCTTCCAAGAATTGATCAGCTAATTCAAGCATGTCTTCAAGTGACTTAGCTCTCCTCTCTTTCAAATACAGCGACAGGCTTGGGTGGCAACTAGTAAGAAATTGTTCTCTAATTAGGAGCTCTCTAAGCTCATCGTACTCCTGTGCTGTCCCAGAAAGTTCAATCCATCTGTCGAAATAATGGCAAAGTCGGGCGGCATACTGCGTAGCCGTCTCACCATCAGCTGGCTTTCCTGTCCGAAATCTGTCCCGGAATCCTTCCACAGTGAATCTAAATCGCTTCAACAAAGCCGCTTTCACCTTTGCGTAGTTGGCTGCATCGGTCGGCGTCAGCCTACCGTACACACTGACCGCTTCACCACTCAAGCAGGTACTCAAAGCAGTTGCCCATTGCTGTTCCGGTCAATTCTGGCTCCTCGCAATCGTCTCAAATCTGTGGAGGTACGCGTCTAGGTCGTCCTTCTTTTCATCAAACGCTACGAGCAGCTTGCTTGGGTTCAAGCGGAAGCCGTGATCTTCCCGCTCGCTGCTTTCAACTCTAGCTTGGACGGGAGTTTCACTTCGCTGCTGTAAACGGAGCCGCTCGAGTGCCATCTCGTGCTGCCGCTGCCGTTCCCTTTCAGCCATCTCCGCTTCTCTTTCTTCTTTCAGCTGTCGCTCCCTCGCTTCTCTTTCTTCTTTCAGCTGTCACTCCCTCGCTTCTCTTTCTTCCTTCAGCTGTCGCTCCCTCGCTTCTCTTTCTTCTTTCGCCCTTTCAGCTGCCAGCTTTTCTCTCTCCAACTCCAACTTAAATTGTTGCTCTCTTTCTTCCTTCGCCCTTTCAGCGGCCAGCCTTTCTCTCTCCAACTCAGCTGCCTTTTCTTCCTTGGCCCTCTCAGCTGCCAACCTCTCTCTCTCCACCACCTCTTTCTCCTTCTGGCTTACCCACTTCCGTAGTTCGGCGCCAGAAAGACCCATCTTCTCACCAAGAGCAACTAACTTTTCGAGATCCATTGTGTCTCGCAAATAAAACCTTGCCACGTGTAAAAAGTATCTGCCTAAATCAGTCTATCGGAACACTCCCCTGCACTCGTTAACGAGAATACTGAACAACACACAAAATCGTTCCGATAGCACTATCAACAACTCGAGGCTCTTTCTCACTACTTTGGACACACTGTGCACCAAAAGGTCCTGTCGCGGGCGCCAGATTCATTGTCACACATGTCCCGTTAATTAGGGAGGCGATCGCCGGGCTAATTCCAAGGGCCGAAGTATCGGCCCCCCCGAACCGCACCACGAAAGCGTGGACAATTTAGAAGTGGTCCCTTTTGGCGCGCCAGCGGACGCCGGCTGTGGCCCGAAGAACAAGTCAGAGCCGAGAGTTGATAAACAAACAAATTATATTCTTAATAATGGCAGATCGAAAATAATACACAAAAATGCACACTCCACAATAGTTGCATACAATATGTCACCAATCAAACCAATCAATCAACGTACTACACAATACAATCAGCCACACTTGAAACAACGGACACGGACAACAATACGCACTACAATGCAGTCGCATGCATTGAACAACCAAGACACTTAAAGACTAAAGCGATAGAAAACCTATTCAGTCCAAAGTTCTTGGAACCAAAGTCTAGATGATACTCTTCCGAGAATCACTCACTCAAAGTCCAGCGTTGTTGTCGTTCCGCAGCCCTCGAAGTTTCTCTTCTAGGAAACCTCCCGTCTTCAATTGGCCACTCTTCAAACTTCAACTTCTTCGCCGAAACACGTCGGCTTCACACACGCAGCTGTTGCCCCGCGTCTTCGCTCGATAGTGGTAAACACACACTCTTGCTGGTAGCTCGAGTCGTCACCCCTCAGGTGTAAATCCTCTTCATCTCCGGCCTCGTCCCTACGGACCAAAACTTCGCCGACTACACGGCGGAATCCCTACGCACTCTGGCGCTCACTTCCGTCTCCTCCTGCTTTCTCGTCTCGGCCGCTCGATTAAATACCTTCCGCGCCACCTTCCAGAAATTTCTCGTCATTTCGTCGGCGCGATACGCAGCGAAGGCTGGGGAGAGGCGAGACGGTTTGTCTGCCCTCCGCGTCGGATGACTCAGCTCGGCGTGGCCACGCCTCCTTCGTTCTAGAAATATCGCGGGCTTGCTGGGCCGCCGATGTGGGGTGAGGAGGTTCGTCTGCGAAGCTATGCTTCTGCGGAAGAGCGCGCGCCCGGGGAGCCTTGGATGTTTTCTTTTTTTTTTCTTTTGACTTCTGCGAATCCATGCTTCTGCGGGGAGAGCGCGTGCCAGGGGAGCCTTGGATGTTTTCTTTTTTTTTCTTTTGACCTCGCGGCGTTTCTCCCGCCCGTTGTCGCAAGAATACGGCGGCGCGCTCATTTTTAGCGCTCGTTCTGTGACAGCGTCAAGAGAACTCATTCTTGAGTGGACATTTATATTCGTTTTACGGGTGTCACACGAGGCACAGCATGTCACCTTTAAATGTCCTGCTACGTTGGCGTATCGCTAAGAGAAAAAAACAGAGTATTTTATCAAAAGCAACATGCGACGTGCACTCCAACATAGCTCAAGCCGAATAGAAGAGGTCGCTGTGACTGTCAGTGTAACTTTAGAATTTTCAAACTACCGACAGCGAGAGCATTTCGGTTATTTTCGTTATTACCATTGTGTAACATATTTTACGTGGACACAATTGTAAAGCACGCTCATGTTTGACATATACATCGTATGCGTGCTTCTCAGGTATATCGTTGATGCCTCCTTAACCAGGTTGCAGTTGCGCAAAGTCTATCTTGTTTCTTCAGTATCGTGGTCTTTGGATGTATTTGGCCCCAACTGGTTGTTTTGCGATACCAATATCTTATGAATGAACAATCAGTTCTGAGTAAAACAGTGATTCTGTGTGTTTACCAGTTATACGAGCCCCATACTTTCGCATCCAAGTTCTTTATTTTCTGCCTTGTAGAGGTGCAGACAGTGGAGGCGCAGAAAAAGCTGTCAGTGACGGCTTGACCAAGCCACGACACCCTTTTGCTTGGCATCGACTTCACAGCAAGGCTCATGAATCAACATTATTAAAATAGTGTAATCACAAATATTTAAACATCAACAAATACAAAAGAGAAACAGAAAGAGATTATACAAAGAGTACAGATGATATCCACATTATTTACTCAGGGGTATGACTGCAAAATATAAAAATATAACATGCTACATAACACACAAAGTAGTTTATATATAACATGCTTTCGTACACATCATAATCGTGCCGCTAACATCGTTTCGCTATATGGCAATCGGATTGTGAGTGTTGAACGCAATTTCTTTTGACTTAAAAACACCCTCTAATACTAAAGTGACGCGAGCGCATCGTGCGTATAAGATAAGCCCTGGTTCTGTAGGGCACTCCTTTGGTCATATATATATATATATATATATATATATATATATATATATATATATATATATATATATATATCCGCTAAGTGAGCGACAAATTGGCTTTTTTTTCCCATGATATTGCGCCTCCTTGCAGCAATTTCCTCGCGGCTTGAGACTCACTGCAACAGCTGGCATCATGCAGTAGAACCCAGCCTCCTTGCCGCCAGCGATAAATAAGCGCATGTGGAACTTTTCTCCGCTAGCTGGTATTGGCAGGCGGGCGCTACTATACTATAGCTGCCTTTCTTTAGATCCTGAACGTACAGGAAAAAGAGTATTGCACGTTGCTTAATCTGAACGCCCTTAGGGCATATCCGTTCGAAAAGCTATCTTCGAACCGCCTCAGCCTATCATCCCCACTTAAAGTAGACGGATGTTACGTCAATTGGAAGCAGCGTTCTCAAGACTTAAATAGACATGCACGATGGCATCAAACCTAATGCAAGCGACAACGTTAGTCACAAAATAAACACGCTATTGTCTAGAACTGAAAGTAATTGTTCAACAACCTCACGCCCAAGCATTTTCTAATCAGGAACCAGCAAAACACTCGCCATCTTAACGTTTACATATTCATGCGTGTTTATTGAGCAACTGATCAGATATGCAAGTTGTAATGTGTGAAATGTTTTAAGTTCGGTAGCATACGCTCATTCATGAATGTTGTGCTCATCGACACCGAAGCTCGACCGGCTATCATCAATACTTAATCTATTTCGTTCATGGGGTGTGATTTTGACTTGTTTTATGGGCTCATTCAAGCCCAAGTTAACGGTTCCGATCAAGAATAACCAGATACAAACTTCCTTCTGAATAACGACGATATTGAGCGATATATAATTTTGCCGCAGTATATATTTAAATATTTTGGGAATTTCGGTGTCATGAACACACTGGCCGAAATTGTGGGAGCAGGCCAGACCACATTCTCAATTATAAAGTGGACATGCCTCTTTTAGCAGAAAAAAATAAATAAGAACGCTACTTTTTAAAAAAAAACTGTGGTTGCGAGCGAAATAACAACGTTAATTGTGAGCAGGAAATGGAGATAGATGCAAATTATTAAATTGGGTTCAAGTGGAAACGGTACCCAGACCTTTGCGTGACAAAGAGTTTTTCTATACTACAAAGTCACACCCTATAGCTCGAAACATTTTCGCCAATGAAACTTTATATATAAATCGCATCTATAACGGGAAGTGCCGTAACGCACGAAGTATTTGCGGCAGAATCACAGAATCACACCCGGAGTCCAAGCATGTGCTTTTTTTTTTGTAGTAATGCTTATTGTAATTGCGGGCTCCGTGTTTTCGGAGTAATGTTTTCTTGAAACTCGGAGGGTATTTTTCTGAGCTACATAATTTTTTAGGGAATTCGGCATTTATAGGAGTCTATTTCGCGTAAATTCTCGAGTTATTCGAAATTCGGCGTTTAATTTTGCATTATCAATTGTTGCATGTCTTCTTATTACTTTTATTTCCTATTGGAAATACATCATATTGTTGTCAATATATCCTGTTTTATTGTCACATATCCTGTTTTAATGTCATTTCATTTTTTCACTTCCTTTCTGTTTACCTTGTTTATAAGGCTGTTTTTTATAGTGTTGTTAACTCGCAAAAGGGTGATTTTTGCTTTGTTTGTGTGTGTGTGTGTGTGTGTGTGTGTGTGGAGGGGGGGGGCGGAGTGAGGAGTCTGGCAAGTGGCTTCTCTCAACCCTCTCTCATTTTCGTGATCAAAAATAAAAGACCTAATATTATAATTATTCGCTATACTCCGAAATACTAGACGAACTGACATCTGGCCGTGAAAACCTATGAACACGCTGAGTGCGTTTTAAATGTCCGGATAGTTTCAACGCGCAAACACATATGCATAAAAGGACAGACACTTGAACACAAAACACCTACTTTTCTTGGTATTGAGACGTTTTGTGGTAACAGACGCAATCATGCTGTACGAGGTTGCTGCCGCTGCTGGAAATCCATCACTTTCAATTCGTCGTCGCCAGCTTTGAAAATACCCTTTAAGCGTTGCAATGTCCTTGCAAAATCAAAACTTATCAAATAAATCTGAACTATCAAAACAAATACGGGCGAATGTTCATTGGATTTTGTCCGGATTTATCCGAAAACATGGAGCCATAATACTGTCGTGTAACTTATATGTACAGTCAAGTGCATAATTTTAGAGACCACGGGAGCGCGTGCCGAGGTGCGTCGCTGCGCCTTCTGGCGGCTGCACGGCTCTGTCCGGGAGCGCGTACTGCGCACGCTCGTCCCATATCACCCGGCAGCCTGCCCTTTCGCTCGTTTCAACGACGCCCATCTCGAAACGACGCGGACGGCGCAAGGTGCCACTTCTGTAGTCGCTGTGAATACAATGAAAAAAGCCGAGCGCTAATGTGACGACAGCACATCAATTGCGGGTTTCGGCGTGCTGCACATAGTGCACGTCACTGCTAGGCGACCCGCGGCGTGATCACATTTTGAATGTCGAGTTAGGCAATCAATAAGCTCAGCCAGCAGTGTTGCCTTTTGCGCTCTCATTCGCCGAACTAACGCACGTAGTAATACTCGGTCCAAATATCATGTGCCTATGAACATGCATGAAACCACCAAACGTCCAACAGCTGCAGAAAAGAGCCGAGGAAAAAAAGGTGAAAACAAACTCGGTTTATTAAGGATAAATCCTTTATTAAGGCCGTGCGGTGGTGCAGTGGCTTCGATGCTCGGTTGCTGACCCGGAAGACGCATCTTCTAGTCGCGCATGCCGTACTTCACTAGAGGCGAGATACTTGAAACTAGTATACTGATTGGACGTTAAAGAACCCCTAATGAGCAAACATTCCCGAGACGTTACTTTGGTGGAGCTCTATGTCATATCTATGTAATAAAATTTATTTCTCTCTCTATATCGTGGTTCTGTCACGTCGAGAGCCCACACTTATTATTGGTAGGAGTCGAGCCTCGACCCAAGAGTTTCTTGTATTAGAATTTCAGATATTCATGTGTCGTCTTCTACTACTCGAACCATAAACCACGATTGAAGTGAAACCAATAATTGGATGCATTGTAGTAAGTTAAGACAAGTAAGCGTGAATCAATGTG
Organism: Rhipicephalus annulatus; assembly: GCA_013436015.1. NCBI lineage: Eukaryota > Metazoa > Arthropoda > Arachnida > Ixodida > Ixodidae > Rhipicephalus > Rhipicephalus annulatus. The sequence continues at coordinate 6,432 of WOVY01008791.1, read as the reverse complement.
GATTGATACGTGCAAGAGATGTCTTAGGCTTTCACTTTCGAGTCTTTTCGTATTTGGAGGTATCTGGGAATGTTTTTTTTTTCGGAAACCAGAGAAAATCCCGAAGGTTGAAAGGGGCGTCACCGCTTTCAGTATTTCATTAGAACTCTACCCATGACATATGCACGGAACATTCTCGAACGCGAAGTAATCGGGAATTGAGACTGCCTCCATTAACATCCCTCGCTCGAGCATCAGCGTGTATTCTGGTGTTCTGGTCACGTTGTTTTGTAGAATACTGCAGTGAATTACAGGCGTGCTCATTTCAGTTCGAAGTGCTCAAATGTTGGAGGCCCCACAAGGAAACTAAAGTTAATTCCTTAAGCTGTTCAACCAAATACCTCGCACAGCGGCACACCGCTCCTTTTGTACACATTACTCACTGCGTGGAAATGCGATTCTTTATTATAGCTCTCTCAGAAAAATTGAGCACTCAGGTTCACGCGTGCTTGCGACACAGGCGCAGTACCATTTTGTCATTTTGTCAATTCTTTGCCTTGTTTCGTGGTCTTTCGGGCTTGGTGATGACAAGAAATGATTTCGTACAGCAAATGTTGAATGGCATCATATCGCGGCACAGCCCAGCTATTAGACAGCTATTGGACAGTGCCATTCTCGAAAGAGTATAGGATCGGGGGTTTCAAGGCTCCCACATTCGTCTTCAAATATGTCGCCACGAGTACCAGCTGGTGGAAGGAGACGCATCGTAGAGTTATGCATCCAATGCTTTTCTCAGCGGGTCATCTTCCGGCTCCTTCAAAGGTAAAGAAATGCGGTGAGTCATGCCATCCAAGCGTACCAACAAACAGAGAGGATGAGTGACAGAGACCGTGCTGGAAGGTCAAGATGCACAGATGACGAAGTGCACAGGCTAATTATCGCCTCCGTAGTAGCTGATCCCCCATATAACAGCGAAAGGCATAAAAGATGCATTGCATCTCAACGCGTCCGTCTGGACTCTCCGTAAGAGGTTGGCAGAAGCAGGGCTTGCCAACTGCGTCGCGGCCCAGAAGCCCCACATCACGGACAGGCGAAGATCCATGCGACTGCAGTTTGGGCGTTCTATGCAGACATGGTGATCAGAAGAGTGAGGAGAAGTCGTGTTCAGCGATGAATCAAAGTTTTCAAGTCGCTGGGATCAGGAACGGCGAGTATGGCGTCCATTGAACTCGAGGTAACATTTGCAATTTGTCTTCTACATTAATGTCATCCTTGTACTATTTACCATTTAATGTGTAGAAAGAGTAGTGCACAGGGTAAGTAACCGCACGCAGCTTGTTAAAATTAATGGCAGGCCACCCACTACAGTGCGCCTTAATTACGTTGTGGTTAAGGCCCAGCACTTTATTGTCTTCGAACTTGCTGTAGAACGTTGCTTACCTTTGATTCTCTTTAAGCTGTGTTACTTCTTATCGTGAGCAGCTCGCCAAACTTAAGCACCTTAGCCAATGTTTGTATATTGTACCTCATTACCTTAGAAAAATACAGTTGAGTTTGCGAGGTCTTCTGGAACGCATTGCCAACATGTTGAATATTTCGCACCTTCTTGGCGATCTCGCATAAATAAAATTTCATTATATGGATCTTCAAGTAAGATGAAATCGTTCGAGGATAAAGTGACTATGTGCCATTGTCGTTCTTATAAATCCATTCAACCATTCCAGCACTTCCTTCCTCCCCAGGTATTCACCACAGTACACGCAGTCGGTCTTTGCCAGTGGCCGATGCTCTGTGAGTGTCTAGACCACCATGACCAGAGAAGGACTTGTACCACTGGTTCTTATCGATGCGAACCTTTCAGCCTCCACGTACTCCCTAATAATAGAGAGAGAATTGCTTCCTTATGTCTTGAATGGGCCGTTTAAGGATGGTTGTTTCGTGTACCAGCATGACAGGAGCCCGATTCACACTGCTCGCAGTGTGAAATTTTTGCTTGAGGGCCTTGCTGTTCGCACATTGGAATGGCCACCTGTAGGAGCGGACCTGAACCCCATTGAAAACGTCTGGGCTCTCGTGAAACGCCGACTTGCGGCGCGGAATTTCGGAAGTTCAACGAAGGAGACCATATTCGCGGCCATACAGGAGGAGTGCAAGAAGCACTTCGTTCACGCCCCGAGATCGTGACCGCGTTTACAATTCGATGCCATCTCGTGTGGCACAAGTGATTGCCGCCAATCGGTGTTTAATTAAATACTGAAAGTAGTGATCTTTCCTGGATAGCAGTTATAGCTATAGTTTTCTTTTTCTTTTCTGGCTTATAATAATAAACTGTTTATTATCACGTTTGCTGGCTATTCATTCTGGACGCGCGATATTCAGTGGTTTACTGCATACCACTGCACACGCGATATTCGCACCAAGAAATGGCATAACGTCTCCGAGACAGAGCACAAAATTCATCACTGCAAGATAAGCATATCACGCAACTCCGTTACATAAAAGCTGAGAAACTGCATGTTTTCCGCGCTGCATCAAGGAAGAAAGCGTATTGCATGGCGCGCTCGAGCCATGCTAATACATTGGAGGCATTTTCGCCGCTATATTATCGCTCGGGAATACCGGTGCTCGCACAGCGACTACAGAAGTGACACCTTGCGCCGTCCACATTGTTTCGAGATGCGCACCATTGAAACGAGCGAAAGGGCAGGCTGCCGGGTGATATGGGACGAGCGTGCGCAGTACGCGCTCCCTACCTCGGCACGCAGTCGCGTGGTCTCTAAAATTATGCACTCGACTGTACCTCTTTAACGATGTTTCTGAGGCAAGCGAGCGCAAAACTCCCTATGGAGACAGAGGGCACGTGGCTACGTGAAGCTGTGCGTCCTCTCTCTCAATTGGGAAAGGGTGCGGCACCGCGTCGGAAAGCCGCACGCTTGCGCTCTGCGACGCGTTCGTGTGGTCAGGCCCTTATCTATTTAGAAGCTTAGGCGCGTGGCGTGTCTCGAGTTCGCGCGCACTGACGTCGATTGTGTCAGCAGTGCACCGGTGCTTCGGTGCCGTTGTGTGCGGCTGTCAAGCTAAACAATGGAGGGTGCCTCGGCGAACACTTCATACGAGCGGTGCACACGCGCTTGTGTGTCAGCGACACCCGCCCCTCCTCTCCTTGGCAGGATTGGCTTGCCACTTCGCGGCGGGGGTCGATGTTTTCTGATGTAACCCCGTGACCGACATTGTACACCTAATTAGGCAGGCAGGAGACGTCTGCTCCCCCGAGTACCTCGTTCTTTTCGAACGTGCTAGCGGTGACACGAAGACGGACAGCTCGAGGTCGGCTCGAAAAGCCGAACTTGCATACGTCAGTGACGGTCGCGCCACGAAAGCTGCGTTCTCTCGACTGCTTTATGACGCGTTTAGAAGTGTGCGGACGCCAGTGCCAAGGACTCCTCGGAAGCGAGTACGCGCGGGGGAGGCGTAAGCCGTGAGATAAAGGAGTCGAAAGGAAAAAGTTATTTTTATGTACATTAAACAGCTGAAGTTTAAAAAGGTACAACTTTTCAAACAACAGACTTTTATTGGTTTTGAAAATTCTAAGGAGAGGTGTAGACCAAAAGTTTTTCGGAAAAGGGAGGGCGGGAAAGGGTACCTCTTTAGGATGGCTATTATTAACCCTGTGTGTTATAGCAAAAAAAAAAACGGGAAGGATGGAGGGGTGCACGCGCTCGATGTGCCGTATCCTGGCTACGCCACAGTTTCAAAGGTTGTGGGCTCGTATCCTACTGACGCGGAGCGTGATTTTTCGTTCGCTTTATAGTTCCTTTAAATTCAGTCCATTAGCATTACCGTACAGTTAAACACAACAAATGCCTTCAGTACTGCTCCGAAGAGACAGTAGCTCTGCAATGCCCTCTATTGACTGGACCATCAGACTCTTTCGGAGGAAAGAATCTTTCACTACCAACCAGAGATAATGTCGGAGAAGAAGGCTGTGTAAGCCCTCCTGCGCTTTTTACGTTCCGCTGGTCTCTCTAGATGACTGTGATCGGGACGTCCTGCACATGTGTGTATGCTCATTCTTTTTTTTCCTTATTTACTGTATCGTTCCCTATATTTTTTCCCTATCGACCATTATTTCCCCACACCAGTACAGGGTAGCGAACTGGTTCTTCCATTAGGCTAACCTCCCTGTCGCTTCCTTTTATTTATTTCTCTCTCTAAACACAACAAATAATGTATCCGGAGTTTAGTTGGTTTAAATGCCTGTTGGCTTCATTAGATGTGTCTAACAAACACCACGACTGCATCGGACAATCCCCTTTCGTTAGATAATCAATGGATATTTTCTGTGAAATTTATGCATGGGCTATGTACGTTGATGTGTCATGTATACATCTTTGTTGTTAATCTTTGCTGTTATCGGCATATGTCTAGATCTAACTGAAGATGGAGCATATCTGGATGTTTACTGACGATGCCACATAGACTGTTCTTTTTGTTTGGCACAACGATATCAAAATCGACATTCTCTATGGGTACACCCGGTGTTCTATGGGCTTAAGTGGATACAGCAGGATACGGCACATCGGGCCCGTGCTCCCCTCCCTCCTTCCTGTGTGTTTTTTTTGTAGTTGTACGGACACCCCGTATTCTGGTGCTCGACTGTCTGTACAGCTGTAGTCAATGCATCGCATGCATGTCTACATTTTATTTATCCGAACATGCTTGTTCGAGTAAGGGCAGCGAGTTCGCCGTTTTCCACTACTTATTATGCTTACTTACAGGCGACATTAGTTGGTAATTATTTGTCGTATTCGTCAGTGCCCCATTTGGCAATTACAGTTCCTCAATTTAATGATAAAATATTCTTTATTTTCATTTCATTTTGTACAATACTGCAGACAGCAGCCCAAGCAGGAGAGGATGTACATAGACAGAAAAACAAGAAAGATCATAACTTGCTGCTAGCAAGGGTGAAGATGTTTGTGAATTTCACTCTGTGATTGTTCGAAGGAAGAATGAATATTTGTATCAATTATTTCTTGCGAATACAGGTTTGATGCAATGGGTGTGCTTGCGACGTACGCGAGGCTAGACCTATGTGTTTCTGAAAGTAGTCGTCAGATATGAATGCCGTCTCTTTTCTTTTTTAGTCGTTATTAAAGAGTTATCAGGCGATTGCCTTAATTCATTCAATCATTCATTGTTTTCAATATCATACGGTATGTAGAAGGCCCCGCCGCGGTGGTCTAGTGGCTAAGGTACTCGGCTGCTGACCCGCAGGGCGCGGGTTCGAATCCCGGCTGCGGCGGCTGCATTTCCGATGGAGGCGGAAATGTTGTAGGCCCGTGTGCTCAGATTTGGGTGCACGTTAAAGAACCCCAGGTGGTCTAAATTTCCGGAGCCCTCCACTATGGCGTCTCTCATAATCATATAGTGGTTTTGGGACGTTAAAACCCCACATATCAATCAACGGTATGTAAAAGATGTTGGCACTTTTGTACGGCACCGGATAGTCACTCTCACGGATGATAGGATAAATGAAAAAATCAAAGCCGTGAAAGCAAATCATAAATAACAGCCAGACAGAGTTCATATCAGTTCGATCACGTAACAGCATGATGGATTATTGCCCTTTGTATACAGTACAATGAAAGAATCTTTAGCGCGAGCGTAGTGGACAATCTAGCTAAAGGCGGTGGCATACTTATCAGTGATTCGTTGGTTCTGTTCACAGCACGGCTAAGTTCGTATAAATCCAACGAAAGTAACAGCGCTAAAAAACGACATCGGGCACCCAGAAAGCAGTGACTAAGACACGCGCTGACTTTCAATTTAGCTTTCTAATAAGAAAAAAATGACATCCATGTATAAAAACACATCACCATAGAATGCGTGCACGAAAAATTTTGCCTATACTTTGCCGGCACCAAATACGAAAGCACGCTCGTGGCGCGCCCTGAATTATAATACAACGACGGTCTCTTTTATCGGGCAGTGTCGCCGACTCCTGATTGACACATGCTTGCGACGGTGAACTGGTGAAGAAGACATGCATCCTCATGCTGCCGCTTGTATGTGTCAGTCAGGCGTTGATCTGACTGGCATATGCATCGCTATCTGAATCAAATGCCGCCTCGGAGTTGGACGGGACGCTGGCACTAAGCTGAACGCGACCTTCAACAGCACGTTAACAGAAGGTCGTATTAAAGTTCAGCACATAGGCATGAAGTTCAATTTCAGCTGAACATAAGGTCGAAACAAGTATTCACCTACATATGATCAGAATATGCTAAACATCCCGATATCATGTTTTATTTATCTAATTGTTTATGCAATCTGTAGCCTCGTAAAGGTTGTTGCAAGGAGGGAGGGGGGAGCACTATATAGGAGCGAACTCTATAGAAAAAAGATTTGTAAACACGCTCGCAAGAATTCTTTCAGAAGGGATGAACAGGT
>WOVY01008790.1:0-17751 GCA_013436015.1 Rhipicephalus annulatus | reverse complement strand
GCGTATGTGCTACGTAACGTTGATTTCCATGAGTTTTATGCGATGGCTGTTCTTGCCAATTCAACAGCATTTTCTGACCGATATATTTACGCTTCGTTTCTCGCCTCTAACTTGTTGCTTGAGTTTGCATGCATCGCTGTGTCCCTAATCTGTGGCGTCTGTTGAAGTAGTGTCACTTTTGGAGGCCCTGCGCAAAGACTAAAGCGCATTCAAATCTTATATGTTGACAGACTATCGCAATATTGAGCGTCTTATATGACAATTAAAGTTTTAGCAGTTTATCTGAAAAATGTCAAGTCGTCCAGGAAGAGATAGTGTCGGCTTTCGCAAAATACATTGTGGTAAGTACTTTACAGCGCTCGTAAAATTAAGGCGGGAACTTTTGATGCCTCGTCCAACAACAACAAAAAAGAAAAAAAAATGAGCGGCGTCCCTTCTCGACGCCTCCAGTCAGTGGCAGAAACACGAGTGATGCAAAATTTGTCACGTGATGACGTCATCATATGATGTATTATAACGGATGCCTCTTTCAACGAAAAACATTGAGCAGCGTCTTTCCTCGGCACCTACTGTCATGACTGGAACACGAGTGATTCAAAATTTGTCACGTGATGACTTCTATGTCCCTATAACGTCACATATCCGACTTCTCCCGTTATTGTGACGTCGTTCAGATGTCACCGTTTTGTCCCGCGGTGTAATGTCTCCGATGGAGCCGCCACATTCCATAGCAACTTGGTCAAAGGTGTTCTGATCCCAGAGACAATGTATATTCAGGTGAGGTGCCTCAGATATTGGTGGTTGTGGAAAATTCCATCTGCTCGTGTCTGTCTGTCTGTCTGTCTGTCTGTCTGTCTGTCTGTCTGTCTGCCTGTCTCTGTCTGTCTGTCTCTGTCTCTGTCTGTCTGTCTGTCTGTCTGTATACGCGCATAATTACACTGTTGCGTGCAGTTCATTGTGATATGTGAGGTTTAACGTCCCAAAACCGCCATATGATTATTACAGACACCGTAGGGGAGGGCTCCGGAAATTTCGACCACTTGGGGTTCTATAACGTGTACCCAAATCGCGGCACATGGGCCCTTCAACGTTTCCACCTCCATCGGAAATGCAGCCGCCGCAGCCGTTCTATCCTGGGACCTGCAGCCCAGCAGCCGAGTACCTTAGCCAGTAGACCATCACGGCGGGGTGTTTCGTTGTGACTAAAGTGGGGACATATTGTAACAGCGAGCTGTGATAAGATGGTTTTATTTACAGGAGGTGAACAATGGCTGGTTGTGGCAGCACACTGCGATCGTGCCAAGACTCTTCGTCTTCCTCTGCTTCTCTTCTCTACCTTTTTCTAGTCTGTTACATTCCCCCGCAAGCAGACGAAGCCCGTAGGGCGAGTTATGATGCACAAGGAGGGTAGAAAGGTTTCAGGCGAGCAACGTGACTAAGCTGCGTTCTGCTCGATCGTCGACCATTGGACAAAAGACGAGCAATTACGTAGGTGAGCTGGCTTAGACGCTCCAAAACTACAAATGGGCCTGAATATCGTGACAGAAGCTTTTTACACAATCCACGCTTGCGTTGCGGTGTCCAAAGTAACACGAAGTCACCTTTTTCGAATAAAACCGGTTCGTGACGGTCGTAGTATTGTTCCTTCGAACGACGTTGAGAGGTCAGAGTACGAAGACGAGCGATTCGACGGGCTTCTTCCGCGAGGCACAGGGTGTTTGATACAGAGTCGTCACTGTGTAGAATTAAGGGTAAAAAAAGTGTCTGGAGGGCTTAGTGGCAACCTGGCGTACAACAGATAAAATGGGCTGAAGTTCGTTGTTTCATGTTTTGCCGTGTTGTATGCGTACGTGATAATAGTCAGCACTTTATCCCAGTTCTTGTGATTGGAAGAAACGTACATGGCAAGCATGTTGGTCAGCGTTCTGTTTGTCCGTTCAACGAGGCCATTCGTCTGCGGGTGATAAGGTGTGGAATGACGGAACTGTGTCGTGCACATGCGTAGTAATTCTTCAACGTCATCGGCAGTGAACTGGCAGCCACGGTCGCTGATAACACGCGGTGGGCCATGGCGAAGGACCTCGGAGTGAAGAAAGAAGTCCGCCACGGATGCAGCGGTAGAAGAGGAAATAGCTGCGGTTTCGGCATACCGCGTAAGATGATCTACGCAGACGATTATCCAACGCTTCTTATTGTTAGATAACGGAAATGGACCCATAATGTCAATTCCTACTTGTTCAAAAGGTGTGCTGGGTGGTGTTAACGGCTGAAGGGGACCTGGTGTAGCGGTGGCCGGGCGCTTGTGACGTTGGCACGTCTCGCAGCTAGCGACGTAACGCTTCGTCGTTTCGTACATCTTGGGCCAGTAAAAGTGTTCCTGCGTGCGGTTCAGCGTTCGTATGAAGCCGAAGTGACCGGACGTCGCATCGTCATGCATGGCACGTAGAACATCGGAGCGAAGGCTCTCGGGGACAACTAGAAGAAAACGTGCTCCAGGTCTGCAGTAGTTAGTTTTATAGAGAAAATTGTCTCGGACAGTAAAGCGACCGCTGTGTTGGGAGGCAGGTGCGGTGGCAAAAAAAGGATCCAAGTTCAGATCGTTGCGTTGTTCTCCCTGGAAATCAGCCGCTTTGGGGAACGTGCTTGTAACAGCAGCAAGGCAGTCGTCAAAATTCTCAGCATCGCAGTCAGTAGTCGCAAGAGAAATCCGGGAGAGGCAGTCTGCGTCAGCGTGATGACGGCCACTCTTGTACGACACCGTAAAGTCGTATTCCTGAAGTCGCAGCGCCCAACGTGCGAGGCGGCCAGAGGGGTCACGCAAACCGACCAGCCAGCATAACGAATGGTGATCGGTAATTATCTTAAATGGCCTCCCGTAAAGATAACTACGAAACTTTTGAACGGCGAAAACAGCTGCCAGACATTCCTGTTCCGTAAATGTGTAATTGCGTTCTGATTTGCTCAGGCAACGGCTGGCATATGCCACGACTTGCTCTGCGCCATTGAAACGTTGTACAGGCACCGCGCCTACACCGATACCACTAGCATCCGTGTGGACCTCAGTCGGGCAAGATGGATCGAAGTGACGCAACAGTGGTGCTAACGTTAGTACAAACCTAAGTTGTGAGATTGCGGCGTCACACTCTGGTGTCCAGTTGAAGGTTGCATCCTGCCGCAAGACGTTTGTCAGCTCATACACGATCTCCGCATATCGTGGAACAAAACGACGAAAATATGAGCATAGGCCTACAAATGAGCGAAGTTCTCGTGCAGACTGCGGTGATTTAAAATAGCTCACTGCTTCTATCTTGCGAGGATCGGGTCTGACGCCATCCTTGTCGACCAAGTGCCCCAGCACGAGAGTTTGACGTTCGCCAAAGCGCCATTTTTTAGAATTCAGAACCAGCCCAGCTTTTTCGATGCAGTCGAGAACAAGACTGAGACAGTTGTTGTGTTCCTCAAACGTACGGCCAAAGATCACAACATCGTCAAGGTAGGTCATGCATATCTCCCATTATAGACCACGTAATACTGTGTCCATAAATCTTTCAAAGGTGGCTGGAGCATTACAAAGACCAAAAGGCATGACATTAAATTCAAATAAGCCATCCGGAGTTATGAAAGCAGTCTTTTCTTTGTCGCCGGGTTCCTTAGTATTTGCCAATAACCTGAGCGCAAATCAAGCGTTGAAAAATAGGAAGCGGCGTGCAAGCAATCTATGACGTCATCAAACCGCGGTAAGGGATATACATCTTTCTTCGTCACAGTGTTTAAACGCCTGTTCTACGCAGAATCTCCAGGAACAATCCTTTTTTCTGACAAGAATTACCGGGGCTGCCCACGGGCTGGACGACTCTTGCACGACCCATTTGTTCAGCATGTCCTCTACTTGTTCGGCGATAACTTTGCGCTCAGAGTATGACACTCGGTAGGGCTTTTGGCGGATGGGGTGTGCAGAGCCAATGTCTATTCTGTGACGAGCGCGGGACGAGGGTAACTGAAAGGGTGCATCTCTATGTTTGAAGTCAAAAGCAGTATTATGCCGGGAAAGAACCTGCACCAGCGCTTGCCGTTCCGTCGTACTGAGAGTCTTGCTGATCATAGCGAGCATTAGATCTTCATTATGGCGAATATGACAAGCAGAGGAAGAGGTGGGGAGGTCCGTAGCTATTGCTGCTATCGAGTCGTATGAGGCTTCATCAAAGACAGCTATCTTCATCCCGCGAGGAAGCACAACCGGTGTGGCAGAACAGTTCAGCGCCCACAATGTTGCTACTCCTTTTATCATGCACACAACAGAACAAGCCCCGCCGCGGTGGTCTAGTGGCTAAGGTGCTCGGCTGCTGACCCGCAGGACGCGGGTTCGAATCCCGGCTGCGGCGGCTGCGTTTCCGATGGAGGCGGAAATGTTGTAGGCCCGTGTGCTCAGATTCGGGTGCATGTTAAAGAACCCCAGATGGTCTAAATTTCTGGAGCCCTCCACTACGGCGTCTCTCATAAATATATAGTGGCTTTGGGACGTTAAACCCCACATATCAATCAATCAACATAACAGAACAAGGCACAAGTATGTCCTTCTTAAAACAGTTCTTGCGTAGAGGCCCCACTGCGAGGTCAACACAAGCATCATTAACCGCTGTGGAAGAGACTCGAACGGGTGTCAGGCACCAAGATGGTGCTATCACTTCATCAATCACACTAAGTGTGTTCCTGTCTTCACCACGGTAGTCTTCTTCGGAAAGCGACGGTAGAAACAAATTGCTTAGTGATATTTCCCCACTACCACAGTCAACGAAAGCACCGCATTGCTCCAGGAAATCGATACCAAGAATGACATCGTGTGAACAACGAGATAGAACAAGAAATTCCTATACAAATACTTTTCCAGCCAATGAAACGCTGACAACACATACACCAAGAGGATTAAGCCACTCGCCTCCTACACCACGAAATGTGATTGTATCGTTCCATGAAAATATAACTTTGTGACCTAAGCGGTTTCTGAAGGCGAGGCTCATCACAGACACAGTCGCCCCAGTGTCAACTAACGCCATCGTCGGTATTCCATCAATCAACACATTCACTTTGTTTTTGATCATAACAATAGGCAGAGGTATATCTTGAAAAGACCGTCCGGTGGCCTCACCTCCCTTGGCCGTGGATGCTAGTTTCCCGGCGGCGGAGAAGAACGACGCAGAGGAGACGGCGAGCGACGAGAACGGTTGGATGGTGGTGTAAAACTCCGCTCGGATGCTGGCGAATCACTGCGTCTCGTCTCGCGCGAAAAACGGTCCCTTGGAAACACGTCGGTTGTCCGCAGGTGATATGGAGCACCGGGTCTTGGTGGTGAAGACATGGCTGGTGACCTTCGTGATTCGCGGCGTTGTGTGCGGCAATACCGAGCGATATGCCCAGTGAAACCACAGTTGTAGCACACGGGAGGGTCACGGTTTACACTATATTCAATGGAACGAATCCTGGGCCGCTGCTCTCGGCGAGGAAGTTCGTTATCACGCGAAGAATGGGTTTCTGCCACTCTCTGGAATTCATTGTATTCGTCGTATGATACATCTTGGTAGTAGGGTTGGTACTGTCCTTGCCGCAGCAGGACGCAGTCCGGCTGAGAGCCCTGAGTATAAGAATGTGGCTGTGCTCGTCGTGATCGTGCGTCATAGGCAGGGCCTCTATCGTATAGACGTGGCTGATACTGAGGTGTGGCATCAGAATCCTCAAAGCCCTCCGCCACTCGGTGCGAGGAGAATGAAGCAATGTTTCGCTCGAACTCTGGTGGCTGGTAGGGGGAATGAGTGCTTGGGCGGTTTCCCACTTGCGCGTACAGGCCGAGTTCTTCACGTACTATTTGCCGGATCGTTGATGCAAAATCAAGTGCCTGGTTGCTGTTTATGCTCGCGATGGTCGTCACATTGGGTAGCCTGCCGAACTTCGGCGTAATGCGCCTCGTCTTTAGTTGCTCAAAAATGCGGCAATGACGAATGACATCAGTGACAGATGTCAAGGTGTCTTTCGCGATGAGGAAACTGTAAACATCCTCGGCGATTCCTTTTAGAATGTGCCCGACTTTGTCTTCCTCAGAAATTCCGGAGTCAGTGGTCCTACATAGCTTTATGACTTCCTCAATGTAGGTCGTTCAAGTTTCACGTGGCACCTGAGCGCGTTGCATTAGCGTCTGTTCTGCTCTTTTCTTTATCGTTGTTGGGTCGCTGAAACGCTCTTTGATTTCAGAAACAAATCTGTCCGACGTCGTTAGCGTTTCCTCCCGATTCTCGTACCACATTAATTCAGGATCCGTCAGAAAGAACGCGACGTACAAAAGCTGAGAAGCGGCATCCCCATTTGTTAGCGGAGCTCACACGTTTGTAATGCATGAGCCAAGCCTCCATGTCTTCATCTGGTCTGCCGGCAAAGGGAGTAGCATCTCTCAGTTGTGAAGCCGAACTGGTCGGCGCAGAAGTAGAGAGGGGTCGGTGTTTATTTGCGTTGTGGGACATGTCCAGCTCAGATGAATTCGGTGAAAGTCCAGCAATGCGACGGCGCCGTCGAAGAACTTGCGGTTCACCTTCCGTCTTCGGGTGTCGACTGCCCAGCACGTCCACCACAACTGTAGCAGCGAGCTGTGATAAGATGGTTTTATTTACAGGAGGTGAACGATGGTCATTTGCGGCAGCACACTGCGATCGTGCCAAGACTCTTCGTCTTCCTCTGCTTCTCTTTTCTACCTTTTTCTAGTCTGTTACAATATAGTACCCCTTGGACGTCAATGTAGTCAGTGTGCAATAAAGCCACGGTCCATCCAGTAGCCGGAAAAGAAGGACCCTAAGAGCCTACCCCCTCCCATGATGTTGCTCCTTCAACTATGTACTTTTCTGATTAGATTATTTCCTCTAATAGACAAGATCTTTAGCAAACGTTCCAGAAAACGCCAAAAAAACCTCGCTGCTACGTCTGTCTGTCTGTCTCTGTCTATCTCTGCCTGTCCGTCTCTGCCTGTCTATGTCTGTCTTTCTCTGTCTGTCTGTCTGTCTGTCTGTCTGTCTGTCTGTCTGTCTGTTTGTCGTTCTGTCTGTCTGTCTACGCGCATAATCACACTGTTGCGTGCAGTTCATTGTGATATGTGAGGTTTAACGTCCCAAAACCCCCATAAGATTATTACAGACACCGTAGTGAAGGGCTCCGGAAATTTCGACCACTTGGGGTTATATAACGTGTACCCAAATCGCAGCACATGGGCCCTTCAACGTTTCTACCTCCATCAGAAATGCAGCCGCCACAGCCGGATTTTTCTATCCCGGGACCTGCAGGCCAGCAGCCGAGTACCTTAGCCACTAGACCACCACGGCGGGTTGTTTCGTTTTGACTAAAGTGGGAACATATAGTACCCCTTGGACGTCGATGTAGTCAGTGTGCAATAAAGCCACGGTCCATCCAGTAGCCGGAAAAAAAGGCCCTAAGAGCCTACCCCCTCCCATGATGTTGCTCCTTCAACTATGTACTTACCTGATAAGATTATTTCCTCAAATAGACAAGACCTTTAGCAAACCTTCCTGGAACGCCAGAAGAAAAAAAGACCTTGCTGCTACGGGCCGTTCTACGGCCACTGATATGGTCACCACTTTCAGGGTTTCGTGTTCACCGAAAATGAAGCAAGCCACAAAGGAGCACCTCCAACGTTCAAACGGCAAGCTATCTGTATCTACCACTTACTGCTTTTGACGGGCATCTCGGGAGGAACTATCGTGTTTCAGCATTACCAGCAAGATTGCACAGTCTCTGTTTACGAAAAGAGCGCGCTTTTCAGACAGAAAAATAACTGGACGCTTATTCACGTTAGTCTGTACCTGTGAGTACGTTTCGTGCGTCATTTGTGCGTGAGAGACGCGGGGCACGTTTCGATTTGCTTGCCATTCTGCGCGTGAGCTTCCACTTAGTCACTATTGTATTCATTGCTTCGCTTAGGCGGCAAAACAGTGATTTTTTATATTGTGTGCTACCTAAGTATTGCTCGTTTGCTCATTCCGTTACGTCAAAGCAAAACTGGATAACTTTGAGAACGATAGGTATGAGGGTCTCAAACTGAAATTAGATGCACGTATTTTTGTTTTCGTTTATTCTTATTGAAATGTGGGGCTGCCACCTTCAACTTGGCGACGTCGAAGCGGCTGTGGCTTGTACTTGCGCACGCACGCAGGCTTGCTTTCTTCGCCTCAGTATAGGTACCCGGTAATGCAGTTTACGAGATCTGATCGTAGCTCCAGAACACACAGCCTAGGGGGTAGGCGCAGCAAAACCAAGTCTTCCAATGCGTAGCCTAGCGAGTAGACGCAGCAAAACCGAACTTGCACGTGCATATAATTTTCTTTTTGGTTGTGAGCAAGCCGTCACGGCTGATTGTGTAAGCGCCCAGGAAGCGTTCATTGCAAACGTGCCAAAAATGGCACTGACACTTGAGTGTGTCACTGTGTTCAGCAAGCGTTCCATTTTCTTAGTATCCCTTGCTGTCGGTACCAACAATGCTAAGGCGGCCCAAAGAGCTTCGTTGTGCCCTCTGGTTCACTGTCCGGTGCCTATATCGGTGGCTTAAGTGCTCAGCTGCGGACCCGATCGGCGTGGGTTGGATCCCAGCCTCGGTGTTCGCATCCTGATGCAGGCGAAATGGTGGAAGTACTCGTACTGTGTGATGTCAGTACGCGTGCCTAAAGTTCCGGAGGCGTCTCTGATCATATTATATGGCTTTCGGCCGCAAAACTGGTGCACTGTTTCTTTTATTGTCAAGCTTACTTTCACAACTTGCCATGATCTCGGTGTTACGCACACATTTGATCGCGATCAGGGCACATACAGGCCAAGTTTTACATTGAAGTTAGCCGAACCGCAATTAAAAGTGACCATGTAATAGCCCCTAAGACAATGTCGTGATCAAACCTACGATCAAGTGGACCCGTATCAGCCTATCGGTGCTGTCGGGTCCAGTAGTGCTGTCTGTACTCCTTCGCGATAAAAAGAAAAAAAGGAAGAAAAGTACAAACATGTAAAAAAACAGCAGTGAAAAAATGCATCGCTGCACCAAAGGAGACTGGAAATATATATATATATATCTGTGTGTTCGTGTGTGCGTGTGTGTGTGTGAAGGAGGTGTATACTTATTGTCTCGTTTTTTTTTCTTGTTACGCAAAATATCATTGAGATCTAACAGACAATGATGCAAGGAAAGTATAGGGAAAGTTATTAGACCTAATTGTAATATAGAAGTGAACAAACGAAGGTGGATAAAAAGATAACTTGCTGTGGGCAGGAACCAAACCTGCGACTTTAAAATAACACGTTCGATGCTCTACCAACTGAGCTTCTACGGCGGCTATGCCCCCGTCCACTTTATTGGGTATATATATGAAATAAACGCGGGAGTGTCAGTCAGCGCCACCATCAGCCATGGCGGTGAGTATGGAACACTTTTTATCAGCTTGATTGGCGTCACGTAGCAACGTAAACTTATTGCGAGCTGGTAGCTCACCAATAATCCCTCCTTTACTACCTAAAGGCAACAAGTCTGCCAGAACTACACCCTCGTTAATGAACGAAGGGAAGCAGTGTACACTTAAGGCCTCGTTTTTTTTGTTAGACACAATATTAAGAAGATCTAACATACAATAATGCAAGGAAAGTATACAGACGTTATTACCCCTATATGTAATGTAAATGGGAAAAAAAAGAGGTTGAAGAGATAACTTGCCGTGGACAGGAACCGAATCTGCGACCTGTGGGACCTATGTTCATTAAGACAAAGATCACGATTACCGGAAAGTTGCCAGCACAAAACTGAAATGATTTCAATGCAGAATATTGCTGTGCCAAGGAAAATGAATGGCACAAGTCTTTACCGTTATCATGGACACATGACGGGTAATTGAGAATAGCAGTGTGAACAAAAGAAAGACAGGATGACATTTACTCTTCATTGATTTTGGTGCCGCACACTTGAGATGCTTTATGTTGTATAAAAATAGGTAGAGATAATACATTGACCTGAACCATAATCCGATAGTTGGTAACTAAAGCCCTGAACACTCTTTTCTCTGTTGAACGTCAAAGCCTATTGAAGTACATAGGGGGGGTCGTGTAGCAAGCATAGGCGGCGGCACATATTACGTGTTAGGCAGAACTCTGGTGCTCATTTGATGCGTTGGTTCAACAGTCAGGCTAGTGCGGATGAATCGCTCGAGCCTTGCTTTTTTTTTGGCCAACGGACCGAAGTCTATTGCTTCAAAAAGGCCGTCTATGCTCATTTCAGAGACAGAGCGGTTACTCTTGCTATAAATACCATGTGCAAGAGAATATTTCTGGAAATGGGGAACATATTTTGTGTCCAGTCTACCACTATATTATACTGAGTACGAAACTCCTATACAATGCCGGTGTAAGACACTTCCAGAGTACTGAGCTTGTTAATTCTAGATTTCTTTATTTGCGGTCATTTTGATCGCCTAAACATTAGGCCTCTTTTTTGTATGTCACAATACATCAAATCAAGTGAGTGTACTGTGCTTTGCTACAGCATGTGACAGTGATTGGGCTGTCAGACATTGCATCGCCACACTAGTCATGCAGCCTGCAAGGAAGACGTCGTACGACACACTCTATAAACGAAAAGCTTGAAGATTATTTATTCGTAGAAATTGCGAATGTGATGGTATGTGTTGAAAATTATACACATAAAACTAAGTACTCTAAAAAATTGTCAAAAGATGAACTGGTTTTCAGCAATAACATTGCGGTCCGTTGAGGCGTACAAAGCATTGCCACTATAGATAGTTAATATAGAATAGGCCAGTGAGGCATTCCTCACTGCAATATATTGAGAAACCAAGAAGCGAAGTAACAAGTCTTCAAAGAGCAAAAGCTTATACGATTGCCCTTTTGGCATAATAAAACATAATAACGTGATTGTGCAGTGCCAGGACTCGAAGTAGCGTGTACTAAGGCTTGGATGCGACACAATTCTAGACCTTGCAAAACGGCGCCGCGTCCGACTTGCAGCCGTACTGTTCATAGAACTCCTGCAAGTTGTACAGTGGCAGCATGCATTTTTCTCGGGGCGTGATAGGGGACAGCCCATCGTTCGAGTCGCACCACAGCAGGCAGAAGCGGGCGAAGAACACATGCCGTGCCGCCGGCCAGTACTCGTTGAACATCTTGACGGTTCCGGCCTGCGGGTAACGAGGTCAATCACGCAACCACGTGGAGCGATACCGAAGCGAAAAAATAAGCTGCCGAAGCAGGATTTTCGCAAAGCGTTATGGTGTCAACTACTGTGGTTGTGTCTTAGAACCAATCGACCCTCTTTGGTTTAGCGCAAAGCGGTGGACCACACGAGGGGGCACATATGGACACCACAGAGTGCTACTTGCACTGCGTGGTATTCCTATTGCTCGTAGCAATGCTCCTTCTCCAAAGCTAGTATTGTTCCTACTCGTGTCCGTGTGTGCTTTCGCGTTACATAGTCACCGTTCTTTACGCTTGCAATGGCTATGCGGAAAAACAGACCGAAAAATAACAAGATATCAGCGCGTCCTTCAGTAATGCGATGTACTGACGCCGCAGTTGGCGAGATGCAAAACGTTGTTGGTATAGTTAGCATAAACTAATGTTGACATTTTTCTGCAAACGTTAACAATGATAAAAAATGCAGTGATAGCGAAGTTGTTCACTGCTGTATGATTGCAGAGCCGAAATTGTTTATGTCGTGCCATCAGTTACGACTTGTGGGCCGGCCTGCCCGGGTGGTTATGAAAAAATTCAGTTAAGATAGGTCCACCTTTTCAACTACTCGGCAAACATCTCACCACTAAGTCAGGTTCTGATCTAAATAAATGAAAAAAATAATTAGTATCATTGATTACTTCCTTTAACTCACATGCAAACAACGGGGTGAAGGCTGAACGTCAGTGAAATGAGTACGTTTAAAAGCGAGCCAATACGATGAGAAGCAGACGTGCGCAATGCCAGTTTCATCCAAGTATTTTAACTTTTACAAAACTAATATTTTGCCAAATGTGATTCACTTGAGGTCCATTTGGCGTGATCTAAAACTTGTTAGACGATGCCCGCCTTGGTTGGCCACATAACTGCCACACCTAACCTTATGAATGATGGGTAGCGCATACACACCTGTTTGAGAAATGTCTTCATTAGAGCGTAGTAGGCTAGTCGCACGCTCATCGTAAGAGCGAGCAAGAACGCCTGTTGCTCCTTGGCGTGGGCTGGACTGAGTTCTCCGAAGCCCAGGCTCTTGCGCCGCGCTGTGAGGCAGCTAAGAGCTTCGGAGTGGTTCCCCTGCGTCTCGCCGTCCCCAGCTCCATATGGCGGGCTTTTGCCGCTCACACCAATGATATCCTTGACCAGTATCTCCGCTATGAGGACAGCCAGCGTGCCGTAGTTGAAGAAATCCGGCACCCGGGACATGTAGAATAATGGCTGATTCTGTCCGCGTGTTCAAATTATGCACTCATGTAAATGGCCAGCACGTTAGAGTTTCATAGACTGAATGAGTGCTTCACGAATTTGCTTGCCAACCAGCCGTATGTATGTATGTATGTATGTATGTATGTATGTATGTATGTATGTATGTATGCATGTATGTATGTATGTATGTATGTATGTATGTATGTATGTAGGTATGTATGTATGTATGTATGTATGTATGTATGTATGTATGTATGTATGTATGTATGTATGTATGTATGTATGTATGTATGTATGTATGTACGTACGTACGTACGTACGTACGTACGTATGTATGTATGTATGTATGTATGTATGTATGTATGTATGTATGTACGTACGTACGTACGTACGTATGTATGTATGTATGTATGTATGTATGTATGTATGTATGTATGTATGTATGTATGTATGTATGTATGTATGTATGTATGTATGTATGTACGTATGTATGTATGTACGTACGCATGTATGTATGTATGTATGTACGTACGTACGTACGTATGTATGTATGTATGTATGTATGTATGTATGTATGTATGTATGTATGTATGTATGTATGTATGTATGTATGTATGTATGTATGTATGTATGTATGTATGTATGCATGTATGTATGTATGTATATATGTATGTATGTATGTATGTATGTATGTATGTATGTATGTATGTATGTATGTATGTATGTATGTATGTATGTATGTATGTATGTGACGTCTCGTCTTTCGTGTGCTATAGTTCCTCAAGTTTCAACTGACAAATATATAGACCAATATTTTAGCAGCTGGTGATGTAGCCGTTTAAAAATCTGAGTATAATCAAACAAAGATTAAGCAAATTATCAAACAACCAAGCAGCCTCTAATATTATGTCAGGTTTTACACCTCGTATCAAGGTATGATTACTAAAGAGGCTTTAGTGGAGGACTCGGGAAATTTTCATCACGAGGCAATGCTCAGCGTGCACTTACGTCCCAGAGCGCACGGGACTTTAGAACTTCGCCTCTATCGGCAATGCGACCACTACGGCTAAAATCGAACGACCACACCCCCACTCAAAGCGCCCAGAGAAGCTTTGGAATAACACGCGTCTAATCCAGTTATTTAGTAGGTAACATAAAGTTGAACAGCCTTAGTAATAGTGTAACGAAAGCGAACAGTCCCAAGCGTCATTGTACGGCTGGGTAAGTAGACATCTTAGGAGCATAACTTTTGGCTCTCCCTTTTACTTGGTTTAGTCTGATTGTTCGAACTTCGGAGTACTTGCTGCGGGGTACTCATTTCACATTGTCCTATATGGTTGATAATCACTCGACAACTGAGCGCAAAAACGCAATAAAAACGAGTGCGGTCTAGAAGGAAACAGAATGGTGTTTCTTCTTGTATGTTCCCTCTTTTGCTTGTTGTCAACCACGTGAGGCGGCCATGGTGACATCTTAAAGCTCAAAGCTGACCAAAGCATCAATCAAGCTGAGCACAGGCAACTTTACAGAGGTTTCGTTATAATGGCCGAGCTGAAGTTTGGTGGCATTGCTTCTCCTATACATGTGACAGATGCAGTGTCAATAGGACCAGCTAAGAAAAAAAAAACGAAGGAATGCGAGTGCGTGACATTCACATGTCGCATCTGTTATGATGTTTCTGTTAATGTGGTTAGCTTGAAGAACATTGAGGACGGGGTACCTTGGATAACTTGCACATTGAGCCTGGGCTGGTGTTAACATTCCTTAAAACTCCGCATTGCTTCGATTGCAAATGTTCAAATTAGGTAACGCTGAAGTGAACTATGACAAAGCATGCAAATTGTGTATGCCAAACAAGTACTTAATTACAGCACTCTAGCGGGTGTCAAGTGAAAAGAACACCACGTAATCTGAACAAAAAACGTTATTTGTTAAGCTTCATAATTTTCAATTGCCGAGACATCAGAGAAGAAAGAACTGTGGTTTGAAATTTAGAACATCTATTTAAAAAATTGTTTTAAATGTCTGGTTCCAGCCGTACTCAATTACAAAATATGCCAATGGTTACAAACCTGGTACATGGTTGGAACCAATATAGACCTCCTTTCTGGTACGTAGGTCAAGCTGTTGTAAAATTCGAGATCCGACAGCTTCATCTCCAGGCGTGTGGGTGGGTGTGTTACCATCACCAATGGTGGT
This sequence comes from Rhipicephalus annulatus, assembly GCA_013436015.1. Classification (NCBI taxonomy): domain Eukaryota; kingdom Metazoa; phylum Arthropoda; class Arachnida; order Ixodida; family Ixodidae; genus Rhipicephalus; species Rhipicephalus annulatus. The sequence continues at coordinate 3,075 of WOVY01008790.1, read as the reverse complement.
GCCTGAAGGCTTCCACCAGGTTCTTCAGGAACGAATCCGACTCGTCCAGCGGCGGCTGCGGGCCCGTGTAGTCGACGCGAGATATGTTGTAGCCTTCACCTTCAATGACATCCAGCGACGTCTTGGACACCACGGTCTTGATAGCGGTTGTGTTCTGCAATGGGACGAGGCAACCACCACTCTACGTTTTGCCCATGCAGGACGAGGTTATAGCAACCACTTACGTTGCGTATGATCGCTTATAACGCAAGGAATAATGTCTTACGTGAGACTGTGAGGTGGGTCAGTTGGTATGGATATATTAACCATGCAGTGCAACGGTGTATGGCATTGCGATGAAGACAGATTGAGATCTGACCCCCAAACATTGGGAAACAGTAGAAATGTTGAGAGATCAGAACCCAAAGACGGAAAGACGTCTTTTTTTTCGTTCACTTTAGATCATTCCACTTTACCGAATATTTACTACACTACCGCTGAGGACAAATCTTAATGCGTCATATACATTCCTTGGCCTTGTTAGCCAAGTGGGTTGCAGTGGGTTGCATTCAGTGGATTGCATATAACAAAAAAATAAAAGAAGTAAGTTTTTCTTCAGAACTGAAATAAAGTATTCGAAGCTATAAAAGGAATGAACATTCAGGAACTATTGCCCCAAGCAAGATATCTGCATCTGTAAAACGAAGTAGTCGTCCATCAGTCCGCAAAAATATATGTTATTCTCAGCAAGACCTAAGACATGTGGCTCGCGTTGATTCCCAAAAATTGCTACACGACGACACAAGATTATTCGGTACAGATTCGCAGACCTATGCACATTTTGGTCAAACGCATTGTCCCGTGGTCATGAAGTTGACGAAGGCAGCACTCGGCGTACAAAAGATGAGATTCATCATTTGGCCAGACTTTTGGCCGGGGAAACGGAAATAATACTGCAGCAACACACATGTATACCATGATAGCGGCAGACAGAGGGTTCGCACGTCGATAAAACTGATCTTGTGGAGCTGCGTCACCATTTATACACGTGCCATCGAATGTTCTGAGGTTATCTTTGGCACTTGCTGAAATTCTAAAAAAAAACAAAAAAAAACACTTGACTACTCGCGTTCTACACGTAAACCTTAAAACAAATTTCTCAAGCGACCGGGAAGGCTCCACGATTATTGCGGTATGGTCTGTGCGAAGCGTTATAAAAACTGGACAGCTTTTGGTCAGAGCGCATGTTAAAAAATACAGAAAAATTAAAGCAATAAAGTAAGGGTAGAATATATATATATATATATATTCTATTATAATATATATTCTATATATATATAGTATATAGTCTATATTATATATATAGATATAGTATATATAGAGAGGAGAGAGAGGAGAAAGAGAGAAAGAGAAAGAGAGGGTAAGACTCATGCGCCAACAAAAAAAACAGTCATCTTAGCATGCAACACGATATAGTGAAATTTTGGACACCATATCGCCCACACACTAGAACGATCAGACAGTCACGTCGTTGAGTTAGCAAAGCTCCTGCAGCTAAAATATTGCTCGTCTGTGCTTATGTATTGTATGCTCTTGTCTCATCTTCTAGCGTTTCTGAAACAGCGAAATGCATCGACATATGCTCAATTGGCAATGCTTCTGTGTACCTTCATCCAGCTGAACCTTCGTTGCCTTCATCGATAACCTCTCTTATGAACTTGAATATGTTCGAGATGACACCGGTGCTGCCGAATGGCGCGAGCAGCCGTGCGGCCAGGTACGCCCACGTGAGCGCCAGACACTGGTGGGTGAACACAAGGCAGTTAGTGTCCCTTGCTGACGGCGTTCGCGGAGATTGCACTTCTAGTAGCGGTTACGCGAAGCACTTCTGCCTCCAAGTTGGTCGCCAGGTAAAACACGGCGTCACGCAGTCTACGAGTCACCACTTTCTGCGTTTGCGGAAAAGTCACATTGGAATAGTACACTCTAAAAAACATTATACCCTAAAGGTGTAAAACGGGTGTTCGCTTTAAAAGCACCTATATGAACACCCTTTTTACATTCATTTTAAAGTTGAGATGTTCGTGAATGAAACACCCTCAAAACACCCTATTTGCATTCTTACATATGGGGTGCTTTGAACAGGCTACAAATTATTGATTGATATGTGGGGTTTAACTTCCCAAACCACCATATGATTATGAGAGACTTTGTAGTGGAGGGCTCCGGAAATTTCGATCACCTGGGGTTCTTTAACGTGCACCCAAATCTGAGCACACGTGCCTTCAAGGCTACAAATGCACGTCATTTTCGGGCAGTTTGCTTATACTGTTAGTATACATTAACCATCTTGATACCAGCAAGGCTCCTACTACTAGCTGCTTGCGGGTCTTGTAATGAATTGAAGCCTTGTGAGACTCAATGAAGGTGGGAAGTTAATAGCCCCCTCCCCCTCTGCCCATTTGTTTTCAGCCATTAGAGACTGCATGGTAGAACTGAGGCATTGTTTTAAAGACGATATTCTTTCTTGGGATACTTAAATTTCAATCTGTCTATTGGTGTCCTCCCAATGATTAAGCCACCCCACGAAAGTTTGAGCCCATACTGAAAGCCCACCCATTTTTATCTGGTGGCTGCGTTACTCTTGTGAACATTGCCAATAAAGAAGCAAATATTACGCATATTGAGGCACAATGTTCATACGTAAGTGTTAGGCAGTGTTTTTTTTTTATCTCTAAAATTCACGGATTGTAATTTCAGAAAGCTGCGCTGACAAAGCGGCGCTATGAAACAAAAAGTGGGCAATTGCTACGCTTCGATAATAATACATCTACATGGTGCTGTGACCTACCTGTGGCTTTTGTGTCTTGAATAAATTTCGTGTCTTCACATTACTGCCAGATGGAGCCATATTTCACGCAGTGCCTCCAGACAGACTATCATCTTTCGATGTCCTTTGGCGGGAAGCCTAAATGCACGCGGCATTTTTTTTAATGAGTAAATGAAACGTACACATTACCATAGCAATTCTACCGACGAATCTCCTCCGTTCTTGCTTTCGGAAAGCACCCAAAGAAAGCCCGATTCAAGCTTTTC
>WOVY01008789.1:0-10795 GCA_013436015.1 Rhipicephalus annulatus | reverse complement strand
TAATCCTGTTTCATGCATACCTTGCTGTCAACCCAATAATTATTGACCTCTGAGGTGTTACTCAAGCGACCATGCTCATTTCACATACCTCAAGCCTCTGTGCTAACCTAATAAAACTGGAGACTTTCATAAAGTAATGCTCTCTGCGGCTCACCCCTTCAAAACGTTTTTAGCATTTCCTTCAAAACCGTTTTTTGAAAACTTGATGATCAGAGACGCGATGTATCTCCACACCTGATGACAGGCACTTGTCCAATTACACCGACATCATACCAACAAGCAGCCTTTGTAAGATGCTTGAACACGTGTCATCATCTCAGTTCAACATGTTTCCTGAAAGCACCTTGCTCTTGGTTCCGGGACAGAATGGTTTTCATAAATCATTTTCTTGCTAAGCTAAACTTGCCCCTTGAAAAACTGTGTGTTTAATTTCAGACCAATCTTCAGGAGCTATTTTTCTTGATAACTGTTGAAAACTTAATAAAGTGAACCATGAGCTTTAAAAGAGAATTTGCCAAATCTGCACAATCACCTTTAATATCTAGCCTGAGTATATCTTTCAATATTAATAATCATCATTTTCAATTTATAGCACAAATCTGATGGCACAAAGTCTGGAGTACTATGGAGTCTGGATAGGTATTTTTCACTACTTTATTGGGGCCATGTAACAATTATAAATTATTCATGCGATATACTAGAAGCATACTGTAATGTGAATCACTCGCCACAATTTAAAACAATAACTTTCGGGGGAACATATGGACTCTTTACAAAGGCTGAAGTTGGTGCCGATGCTGTCTGCCGCATGACCAGTAATGAGGCAAAGCACGACGCATCACATTAGGTCTAATTAACAGCAGAACTACGCTTCCATTTTACACACACACACACACACGCACTGTGTATGCTTGACCGCAAGACATTGTTTGCACTTCACCCCAGGACATTGCTCTATTGCAGCAATGTTAACTTTTAAAAAGACCTTTAGGGGTTAGCAATTTAAGCTCGACAATGCTACCAGCAATGAAATTTCTATTTTATTCTATTTTTTAAATTTTATACACTTGCCTATACTAGTGTTACCAACCGTCCCAAATTTCGCTGGACTGTCCTGACTTTGCCCGCGCTATCCCAGTCGGAACACATCTCCCCGATTTCTCCCGGATCATTCAGTAAACGAAAAAAAAAATTCCGCCATATCCACGAAGTGAATGATGATGAGTGGGCGAAGCTCCGGAGGTAAACCTGGTAAACTATGAATCCTCTGATACATTTTGCCACTCGATTTTATTACATCGCTCCCCCTAAGCGTACGTCGCCGCACTAAATAGAACGATTGCCTTCAACCAATGACACGCGGCCATATGTGACATCATTCCTATTTTATAAGATCTCGCGTCTTTCATGAAACTACAAGTACCGCTTTCTAGTTTATTAACATCTGGCAATCTTTTTATCATCAGCTACAAGTGCCACCATCTAGTAAACACTACAAGAACTAAATGAGAGGTGGCTACATACAGGAGACGGTACCGCCATCTAGTGAACACTGCAAGAACTAAACTAGAGGTGGGCTACATACAGGCTACAGGGGACGCACAGCCCACGCCCTAAGGAGCTTCGCCCCTAAGAAACGTTGGTGTTATCAAAGGCACGCCAAATGATGTGCGTCCAACTGATCACACAGACAAAGAAATGTTTGCTATGGAAGCTTCGCGTCAACTCTTACTGGAACATTCTACAAGCGAGAGGAAGTGTCGGCGAACAGCACATAGCAAAATTTAGTGCCACATCAAGAGACCAACGCGATGAAGAAAAGAAACAACGGATTGTTTGGAAGGCACCGAAACAAAGAAAACTAATTTGGCCCGTCCACACATACACGTCCCAACTACTTTCACTGTTGGTTACCACAATCTAAACACACTTTGCTAAGCAAACAAATGCATCTCTGCGACCGTTTAATAAAGCCACTCGGGCAGGAACGTTCTCTAATTTCAACTTGTGCATACTGTATCTATCTCGCGCACTTACGCAAGAACAAGCTTCAATGAAAGCGTCGGCACAAGTATACACCTCCTCCCAAGTGACACCAGCTGCTTTATCGGTCCTCAAGCAACACGCATGTACCCTACCATACATCCGTGTAGTACATGCGTCAGACCAACATTAACAAATCGCATTCCACACGAGCCTTTATTTTATGCTCCTTATCATTGCTTGTAGATTCGGTAGCAAACACCTCGGGCGAATGACGTTAACTACTCGATAAGCACGAATGAGAAGCTTCTGAAAAAGGCGGACATCACAGAAATTAACAAACCGGCAGCGACTTGTGTATGAATCACTGTCTAACAACAGAGAGCGACCACGTACCCACGGGCAAAGGGCGGTTCTCGCCATTTCAAACAGATTACAGTCCCAATCCAACACCAACATCGGCCAAAAAATAACGTCACGACTAGAATACGATGAAACCCCGCCACCGACTGTGTGTCACAAGTTGTGAGAAAACTCTACCTGAACCACAAATAAAGAATGCATAAATTGCCCGAAAAAAAATTTTCCAACACACACCGATTCTGTCGCCGACTTTTCCATGCCACTTTAAGCCAAGTCAAGCCGCTTTTAAGCGGCTATTGGGTTAACCGAGCGTTTTGGCCCTCAAAACGTTCGTGCCACCTGGTGAACCGAAGCACTGCCTATTTTGATACAACAAGCCCAGTTTCTCGGTTTCTCAAAACTCGGTTTGTGCCATGTGTAGTGGGGGTTGTTTACGCGATTCCTTTCTCATGTGGTATGTGGTATTTCGGCCAAACGGGGCGATGCCTTAATGAAAGGCTAAAAGAGCACCTTTATAATGCTCACAAAGCAATCCAGGGCCACATTGGAATTCACTGTCGCGATTGTGGATGTACCCCCATGTTTGACCAGTGTGAAGTGATAAAAAAAGCACCCGTCGCAATTAACTCGGAAAATTATAGAAGCGCATTGTATAGCAAGAGCTGGCAGCACGTGTATTAGCGCCCCTTCTCTGGGTTTATCTGAACATGAAGTGGCCTTCCTTAATCAGAGTAACCGCCTATGAATGTGTGATATGTGATGGTGTGATGTTGTGTGTTATCTTGTCGTTGCGTTAGGGTGGTTTTGTATGCTTGCGCCGGTCTACTTATTTGATGCAATTTGACAATAAAGCTCAGTTGGAAGTTAGCGCTCTGTCCTCTTGTGTCGGTCTGCTCGGCCGTTTCTTCTTCCCCGTAATGCGCTATACCAGTTCAAGTACGACGAACCAACTTCACCCAATCTTCAACACTCGTGGACTTCATTCTTGTACATCGGGCTCCCTCCTACCTTCTTCCGTAAATGCATCTTTCATTGGTGACCTTGTCGCGCTCGCTGTGTGTCGTGCGCGTTCTTTTGCGTACTGCATTCGAGTCAAGATCCTTCCACCCGATGTTAAAGCGCTCCTAGCAGGTTTCACACCGTCTGCCGGTCACGGAACGAGAATCTGTAAGATTCTTCGCGCCGAGTGGTTGCGCCAGGCTCGCTTCTACAGGGATGCTTTACGCCTCAAACTCCAGACAGCTGAAGGTATCTTCAAGGCGAAAATGAAGTGGCGAGAAGTGTCTGCTTCAATTGACCGAAAAGCGGAGTACCTGTGGCAGCATATGCTCTTCCACCTTCGTGCCTGACCCCCAAGAAGGTGACAGCAACGAGCAACCCTGTACACACTCTGGGTGGGTTGTGCTCCCTGAAGCGGTTCGACGCGTGTTGTGCCGCGGACCGAAGTTCACCACGGAACCAGCCAATTCGCTCGTACGATCTGCTCACCTACGTCAGGCAAGTGGCTCGACAGATTCCTGAGGGTGAAAGGGACAGGTGTGTTGCCGATGGCGTTGATGTGGTTTCGCGTTTCGTGCCTTCGACCAAAAAACTGCCATTTAAGAAAGTCGTGGGACACTTGAAAGACAATTCACTTGCTCTGTTACCTTCTGACAAAGAAGGAGGTTTTGTCGTTTTACCGAACCTTTTATTTATTGAGAAAGCGACCACAGCTGTTCACTCCGTCTTTAGAGCTGAGGATGACACTTCCCTCAGCAAAGTTTAAATCACAGGCAAAAAAGCTGTGTGCCACTTTGGGTTTCGAAAAACTTGCCAAAGCAGTGGATAAGTGCAAAAAGCTTAGCCTTGATGTGTTCTTTACGGCCAAAACACACAAGGTCGATTGCCCTCTGCGGGTAATTGTGACAGAGAGAGGAACATGGCAAAAAACTGTGGCATTATTTTTGCAAGAAAAACTCAATTTGCTTACCATCGATGACCCCTTTTTAATTAGGAATTCGGACATTTTGGTCAACTTTCTGGAACATAACGGCAGGGGCTTAAAAGCTTTTTCGGTCGATATAAAAGATTTGTATTACTCTTTGCCGCATGAGAAGTTGTTACAGTGTGTTGACAATGCCATTGACTCATTTGGTGGTGTAGCCTTCCAGAATCTCAAGGGTGTCCATAACAGTACCCTCTTAGAGCTTCTGTTCTTTGACATCCAGTCGACGTTTGTATCTTTTAATGATCGTAAATACATACAGAATAGTGGTGTCTGCATCGGGTCATGCCTCGCCCCAATCCTTAGTGACATATACCTTGCTTATCATGACCGCTTGCTGATGAGCATGCTGGACCAAAACTTTGTCACCAAAATATGTCGTTACGTAGACGACTTTTTAATTTTCATTGACTGCAGCGACGCTGCTTGCCAGCCCCTAACCGACGGTATTGTAATGACTTTTAAGGAATGTTTTAAACCGCTTTTATTGACTCATGAGTTGCCAGTTGACAACAGCTTACGCTTTTTAGATTTGAATTTAATTCTTTCACCTAACCATGTGTGCTGGCTATTTGAACCTAAAAATGGAAAACCCCTTTTACCCTATGACTCTTCCCATTCCAAGTTAGTTAAGCGCAGCATCACAAATCTTTCTCTCATCAATCCTCTTAGGAAATTGTGTCATCATGTCATGCATCGCAGCTTTGCTGCTCAAGTTGAAAGGCTTTTGAGTGCTGGGTACCCAGCTATCCTACTGGCGTCTATAGCTGAAAAGCTATTAAAACAGATAAAGAAAGGATGCAACTCCGAGGCCCAGCCGGAATCTAACGACCGAAAAAGACCCGTAGTTTTACCCTACGTGCATGACATTTCCCATCGGCTAAAAAAGATAGGGGAGAAATGCAGCGTCAAAGTGGTGTTTTCAGCGCCGGATAAGTTACAGCGGCTTTACAAAGCTGTCAACCCTCTCAAATCACACACCACTGGTTGCAAAACTGAGCACAAATCTCGGTTTGTGCCATGTGTAGTGGGGGGTTGTTTACGCGATTCCTTTCTCATGTGGTATGTGGTATTTCGGCCAAACGGGGCGATGCCTTAATGAAAGGCTAAAAGAGCACCATTATAATGCTCACAAAGCAATCCAGGGCCACATTGGAATTCACTGTCGCGATTGTGGATGTACCCCCATGTTTGACCAGTGTGAAGTGATAAAAAAGCACCCGTCGCAATTAACTCGGGAAATTATAGAAGCGCATTGTATAGCAAGAGCTGGCAGCACGTGTATTAGCGCCCCTTCTTCGGGTTTATCTGAACATGAAGTGGCTTTCCTTAATCAGAGTAACCGCCTATAAATGTGTGCTATGTGATGGTGTGATGTTGTGTGTTATCTTGTCGTTGCGTTAGGGTGGTTTTGTATGCTTGCGCCGGTCTACTTATTTGATGCAATTTGACAATAAAGCTCAGTTGGAAGTTAGCGCTCTGTCCTCTTGTGTCGGTCTGCTCGGCCGTTTCTCTTCCCCGTAATACGCTATATCCAGTTCAAGTACGACGAACCAACTCGGCCAATCTTCAACACTCGTGAAGAATGAAGAATTTTCAACAAAGAGGGCTCAACATTGCATGATAAAATAATGAAGGAATGTCAACGAAGACTGCACGTGCCGCGAATGGAACGAGAACATTAGCTGAAACGCAAAATATTGTCAAGTGCGAGGCGAATATTAGTATTTTCTGTTAAACTCGCTATTTTCTACGGCTTCTTAAAACGAGCGCTTGATTTTACTTTTTCTGTCTCGCCCTGTTTAACAGAACTCTCGAAGCACAGCCGGATGTGTTCATTCAGTGCCGGAAACGCAGGACTGACGCCTTCCACAGTGCTGCTCGTCTGTAAATCTGTAAGAAAAAATAATACTGGTTGCGGGTAGAGCCGCCGAATGGTTGAGGGGGCCTTAAGACCTCGTTCTCCCTCTGTTGTTAAAATAAAGTTTCTTGTATGTATGTATGACTGGTTCCTTTGTGTAGTCACGCGTCTATGCTAGAAACCGAGAGTTAGAAAAGAATTCGATCGCCACCCTCCCCCTGCAGCACAGTGTCGGGCAACAAGACAATGAAACCTCGCCACGCGCATCCTGTTGATCGTGGCAACCACCTGTTTCCTAAAGGGAACACTATGGTGAACTATAGCGCTCCTCTTTGCCGCTAAGCAGCTGTGCTTCCTGCCGAGCTTCACACTGAACTTATAAACTTATTTTTCAAAGATACTCTACGTGCAGTGCTTACAAAGCAGATCACCCTGTCTGGCGCAGAAAGGAGACGCATTCTTGAGCAGTCATCAGCGCATAAAAAGGCAATCGATTCCCAATCAGCTCCACGCGCTAGCAACGAACTACAGGTAAGCTTATTTTTAAAACCGTAATTCATGGTTAACCTCAACGTCGAGTGATATATATATATATATATATATATATAATATAATTATACATGGGGAATTTTTTGTGTTCTCCCAAAACAGCAAGAGAACAACAACTTTTGCCGCTTAACAAAAAATTTTTCAGAAAGCGGCATAGCGCAGTGGTTGGTGAGTTCAACTGAAAATTCTGAGGTGTTTAGGTCGAATCCTTGTGCTCACGTTTTTTACGAGTGTTTTCTACATTGTTTTTTATACAATTAATACTTTCATTTTTTTAGTGGCAACTCGTCCCGGTGGTTCTGACGCCCCTTTGCGCTCCACCATCGCCTGCACTCCATAATGCACCATGTCCCACCAATATTTCCAACACCATATTCCACCAAAATGGTGGATGGTGAACCCACCATTTATATTGTAAACGTTTTTTTCAATAGGGCTGCCTGACTTACAAACCAAAGTGCTTGCCTTAGACACCCTTAATCTAGCGCAGCCCACACCGCTCACAGCATATTCGGGCAGCTGTCAAATTGTAGACATGATCGCCACTGATCTTCCGTCTCCGCAAATTAAGCTTCACAGCATCTTCTCGAGGCCTACCAGAATATTTTCGATTTTAGTAACTGACCTGTAGTGCAGTCTTCTTTACTCCAGCATCACATACTAACAGGTGATGCCAACACTGTTCACCGCCATCCCTACAGAGTGCCTTGTTTTGAGCGGAGCATCATTCAGAAGGAGGTGAACAATGTGCTAGCAAAGAATTTTATTGAACTATCATCCATTGCCTCGGCATCACCAGTGGCTTTAGTTAAAAAGGACGAATCGTTGTAAGTTCGTGTGGATCATCGCCACCTTAACAACATCACAAAGAAAGACACCTACGCTCTGACACGAATTGATGACGCCCTTGATTTCCTCCATGGTGCTGCCTACTTTCTTCCACCGACCTTCGTTCTCGTTATTTACAGATTGCCGTGAACCCCATGTACCGAGAAAAGATGGCTTTTGTAACACCTGATGGCCTTTACCAATTCAAGGTCGTGGCTTTTGTCTAATGTAATGTCTCCGCCACCTTCAAACAAATAATACTCCCTGCTTCGTGGATTGAAGTGGTGTACGCGTCTTTATTATCTGGATGACGTAATTGTGTTTGCTTTAACTTTTCAAGCGCACCTTAAAAGACTCCGAAATTCTTGAATGTATTCCGTCTCGCCGGCCTTTAACTGAATTCATTCAAGTGCCGGTTCGGTCGCTGCGCACTACAAGACTTGGTCATATTGTTGACGCTAACGGTGTACAGCCTCACCGAGATAAAGTTTCGAGCTGTGAAGAATTTTTCTGTGCCAAAAAACGCCAAATATGTCCGCAGTTTTGTGGGGCTGTGCTCATATTTTTAGTGGTTCATGAAGAAGTTTGCGGAAATTGCTCGGCCCCCTAACAAATTCACTCAAACCAGACTGGACATTTACCTGGGGTGCCCCGCAAGCAGAAACTTTCTCTGACCCTCACCACTTTACTCACTTCCTCTCCTGTACTGGCTCACTTCGACCCTACTTCGATGCCAGTGGTTACCATGCCAGTGGTTACGATGCCAGTCCACACCAATGCCAGTGATTACGAAATAGGCGCTGTTTTGGCTCAGCGACGACCTGGGGAGCATCGCGTGATAGCTTATGCCAGCAGGCTGCTGCCCCCTCGGAGGCAGAATAATTTCCTCACAGAGTGCGAATGCCTAGCGCTGGTGTTGGCAGTCGCAAATTTTGCCCTTAATTATACGGCCGACCATTTATAGTTCTGACCGACCACTATGCTCTTTCTGGATCACCTCCCTCAAACATCCCACAGGTCGTCTCTCCTGCTGGGTATGCGTCTCTAAGAGTATTCTCACACTGTAGTGTATAAGTCACGAAAAACTGCACCAAGATGGCGATTGCCTGTCACGCTGCCCTGGTGCCGAGTGGGACTCAAATAGCAATGATTCTGTTGGCTGCGTCCTTTTTACCTCCCAGCTGCTTCATCTCGGTGACTAGCAGCGGCGCGATCCGGATATCAGGTCGCTTAATACAACAGCTTGAATTTTCACCGAACGACGCTTCTGTTCGCATGTTTACCTTAAGGACCACACCTTATATTGGCATAATCTATCACCCACCGGTCACGACCTACTTCCGGTAATACCAAAGCACCTGCGCTCCACAGTCATCCGCGAGCTCCGTGATGCGCCAACCGCGGATCACCTTGTTGTCTCTCGCACATATCACCGTGTGCACTGTCGCCTATACTGGGTTGGTCTTTGGCGCTCTGTGCGTCGTTATTTCAACGCTTGCAAAATTTCCCAGTGCCCCAAGAAGCCGTCGGGACTGCCTGCCAGGTATCTTCAGCCCATCAAATTACTATCGGAGCCCTTCCTCCGTGTTGTTTTTGACCTTCTCGGTACCTTCCCAACATCCGTCTCTGGAAACAAGTGGGTCATGGTTGCTACAGATTACGCAACCCGCTATGCTGTTGCGCGAACCATGCCAACAAGCTACGCTACGGACGTCGTAAGTTTTCTATTACGCGATATTATTTAGTGCACGGAACTCCTTGTCAACTGCTTTCAGACTGAGGCCGTACGTTTCTTTCTAAAGTGGTTGAAATATCCTGCGTTCCTTCTTTACCCCCTCTACAATTTTGACATCGTACCGCCCCCAGACAAACGGGCTTACAGAATGTTTTAAACGGCACTCTGAAGGATATACTATTTGAAATACGTTTCGGCCGACCATCGTGATTAGGACCTTGCACTACCCTACGTCACGTTCGCGCACGTTTTTTCCCGGCATGACACTGCTGGGTACTCCCCATTTTACCTCCTGTTTGGACACGAACGAACATTGCCGACGACAACGGACAGATGGTGCGTCCTTTGTCGACTGCCACTTCTCTTCACATTGAGTGTCATCGCATCCTGTGCTTGAAGTATGGAAAACAAACAGGCCCTGTCTGTCTTTCTAACATTTAAATCTAAGCACAGAGCTACTACATTTCGCTCCCATGCAAATCCAGCTGGCGAATGCGGGAACCAAACTTGTGACTTTGAATCGCAACACCTCAGCTGCTCACCTATAGGTGAGTGTTGCTTCTGTACGTATAAACGCTCAGAGCGAACACGCAGCCTAAATCTGTTGACATTGAGTGGCGACGAGAATTCAACCGCCATTAGCTGAACAAAATACTTGGGGGGGGGGGGGTTCAGGGTATGGTACTTCAACTGTGGTGTATTAAGCTAGCAAGCTCCGTCACTGTCGCACTACAAAGGGTTGTCTCGGAAAGCCAGTGCCCAATCTCGATACGTACAGCGTATGTCTTAAATGAAGAAGTTTTTTAAGGGCACAAAACAAGGACCAAATGTGCTGTACCTTTTTTCCTTAGCGCTCATCGTTTGAACTGTCCTGTTCGGGTCCTTGTTTTCTTTCGCTTGAAATATTTGTTTCTTAGTTCCGTGCTAACTCGCCGAGCTTCCGTCCTCTCAGTGGATGTTTGTTGGCTGTATCTTCAGTTTAGAAACACACTTCCTTTTCGTAGATATTCAGTCAAAATTCGTAGATATTCAGATCGTAGATATTCAGTTAGAAAGAGAATAATAATCGTTAAAATGTAGTTTTGATCATAACTGACCCATGAATGGTGTAGGGGCTAGGAAGCTCGCTGATGGCCTCCCATCGCTGCCACCAGTTGTTAGGGGTAGAAGGAAGTAGATGGCAAGACCGGCGAGCTTCTCTTTAGGGTAGCTGGCACCCCGCCGTCGTCCGCATAGCTGATCATTGCCTGTGAGGAGACGCATTCGTAAGCGGTAGAACGAAGGTTATTTAAATTATAGAAGAAATATAGGAACTGTACAGGGATCGAGAAGATCCCGCATTATGTACAACAGAGGTTCAGCTCATGATTCCGCACAAGATTCAGCCCCCTTTACCAAAAAAATTCTTCGCCCTTTTATAGCCGCCGTCACTGCTGTCCGAAGGAGGCGCTGAACACTCTTGCCACAAAGCAGGCGATGAAGTCTTTGTGAT
>WOVY01008787.1:0-11047 GCA_013436015.1 Rhipicephalus annulatus | reverse complement strand
GTGATTTGCCAATCGATCTGTTTTTGCGCAGTGGTCTGAAGAACGTTCCTGTGGCCCTGGTTCCAACCAACGGCGAGTCGATTCGCATGAAAAATCCAAACGAATTCAGGAAGAATTTCGGAAAATTTACGATTATTACCAATTGATTACTGATGTGCGTCAATTTGGACGGGGAGGCATTATATGCTTCGCGCTGGACCAGGCCTGCATCACAGATCTCCTAAAATGCACAACGTTTGCCTCAATTCAGTGAGCTGTTTCGTGCCTGTCCATTTAGCCTGTGTTAAGGGACTAGTTCGAGGAGTGGACTCGAGTCTTACACCACCTGATATACTTTAATGTTTGCGGCTGGAGGAGCAGTCTCTGTATTTCGATGCTCGCAAAACGTTGAGGACAAAAGGTCCCCACAGAATCAGTGATCATGGCTTTTACCAGCACGGCTCGACCAATCGAAGTTAAGGCATGGCCAATAATATATCGTTTATACACGTATCCCCTCGCCCACTGCAGTGAAAAAAATGCTGGAGGTATAGGCATACCCTCAAGGGATGTAGATCAGATGTGAGATGTCGCACATGAACTGACCTACATAAGCCGATAAATGTTCAACCCAAGAGGTAAGAAGCTGTCTATGCAGAGGAAATCCTGCAGCTGACGATGAAACTTGCCTCATGAGGACAGGATTTGCAACTCCTAGAGATCATCGAACAACAACGATGCTCCCGGCGCGAGGCCTGATATATTCTCTGTGAGCGCTCACGTGGCTATGCCACCATTGCCAACCGGGAAAAGCAGATGCTTGAGTCGTCGTTTCCTGATACAATAACATCAACGATGGAAAGTGCCATGACGAAGCTTATGCAATCTCTATTCATGAGCTTAACGGAGTCATTGGCACAAATAGTGAGCACTCAATTGACTCAAATCTTGCAGGGAGCTAACCAACCTACTGTGCCCCCTTCTTACCTTCACAAGCTAAGGTTACTAATATTCCATCGGAACCAGGCCCTTCGAAGTCAAAGCGAGACACGCCGAACTCTGGCCGTAGAATAATTGTGCCTCTTGTGCAGGACTTAGATTGGAGCTCGGACTCCGATTTCATGTCTCACAAACAGAACAAATGAACTCTGACTCAAGAATAATGAAAAGACGTACTTCTCCTGAGACGTGAACAATGCTCCTAGGTTAGTCCTAAATCAAGAAATAAGAAATATCAGAAGGAACATCCATTAAAAGAGATTTTTAAAGGATAGCATCTTAGAGAAAGCACTGAGTGCTGCTGGTGTCTCTTCAAAATAGGGAATTTTAAAGTTCTACTGTAGAATAGCACCTACATTTTTTCAGCAGCTACATACTTACTTCATCTTTGCGAACAATATTCCCCTGATATTGTTGCTTTACAAGAAACGTGGCTTGCAGAAAATAAGTATTTTAGGATAAAAATTACCGCACATTACGTCTATACGCCCCAACTCGGGGTGGAGGTTTGGCCATATTTATCTCATCAGCAAAAATTATATGCCAGTCAATGACTTCAGATGGCAAGATTTTAGCACTAGGCATTACTACTCCTGGGTTCATTCTATTTTCACTTAATAATGCTTATTTTCCTGTGGCTGTTCTATATTCTTCCGTTCTAGATACTGCAGTTTACTATGCCAAAAGATATTGTATTAGTAGGTGACTTCGATTTTCATCATATTTCGTGGGGCTTTAAAACTGATTTGAATGGCAAACGTGTGTGGGATTGGGTGAACAAGATTAACTTCATGCATAAACACAAAAACTCCTCCTTTTATGTGCAATCAGTCCTCCTCGGTGCTTGATCTAACTTTTTCTAACGCTAACCTGTCCATATTATCATGGTCTGCGATTATCTCGGAAACACGTAGTGACCACATGCCAATAATGTTCAAGGTGGTATGTCCAATAACCTCCAAGAATGGATAATAGGTTACGCATGTGAACTTTTTTACATTCGAGAAATTATTACGAGGGGCTTTATCTAACCGAACGAGTTATACGAAACTAGACGCCATCAGAATAAGCGACATTTTAGAAGAGGCGTTGAATGATTCAAAATTAACCACTGAAAAATCTAAACCTTCTACCAACCTCTCATGGAATGCAGACTGTTCGCGGGCTTAAAGACCAAGAAAAGCTGCGTGGGAAAAAATTAATTTTAAACCAGTGTCCCGGGAACTGGAGTGATTATAAGTAGGTGGCCGCTATTTTTAAGAGAACCATTGCTAATGCGAAGGACAAATTTCACAAGGAACGATGTGGGTTCCTTTCAAAGCCGGTGAATAGAAAATCCCTTTTTCGCTTTCTGAAAAAATAAGAAAGTTCTTCCGGTACTAAGAAATACAGAAGCTGTAGTACCATTACCAGTTGAACTGAAGGCCTTTCTTGAAGATATAGCTCAGGGCCTAAAAAGTCGCTTTACGACAATTCTGTCACACCAAGCCCAGTCCCCTCATAGGGCTAAAGATTTTGAACAGGTCACACCTGCAGAACTAGCAAACATAGTCAGAACACTACCCCATTCTGCCCCTGGTCCTGATGGCATGATGACGTCGGTGATAAAGTTAGCACATAAAATATATCCACTTGGCCTAGTCTGAATTATTATTCACTCAATGGAAAACTCTTGGATTCCACCCAATTGGAGAATTGCAAAAGTGAATATATTAATAAAAAAGCAAGGCGCTGGGTTTACCTTATATAATATCAGGCCCATTGCACTTACATCAAACCTAATGTAGTGGGTAATTCACAAGGCAACGACCAGTGGGACCATCTGTGAGTGCGAAGCGCGAGCGTGTGCACGAGCTGGAGACGCTGGACTGCTCAAGTATTTGCCTACTACCTGGCGTCGCTACTAAACTCCCTGGCAAAGTGGTGGAAGTGTGCTGGGTATGCAAAGCTGGAACTTCGAAGCTCGAAGCTACCCAGTTCATCAGCAATGCCTGATCAGATGACCGAGCAAGGCACCACCCAGCAAAGCACGGCCGAATCTCAACTGGTCATCGGGCCTACCACCCTGCGCCAACGGGTTCCCCCTTTCTTTAGCGGTACCGAGGCCCGAGATTTGGAAGACTGGTTGCATCATCTTGAAAAAGCGAGCGCTGCCAACAAGTGGGACAACCCCTCGAAATCGGAGTATGAACTATTTTATCTAAAAGACATCGTCAGCCTGTGGTTCACAAACCACCATGCTGAATTTACCACTTGGGCCGCTTTTAAGAACATCCTTGCAGTAGTGTTTAATCGCCACGCCATGCCCAAGCTGCATGCTGAACAGCACGTACGTGGACGTGCACAAAGGCTGGGCGAAAGCATCACAAGCTATAGTGAAGATATTATCGATTTATGCTGGACCTCTAACCCTGAAATGACCGAACACTACAAGATCAGGCATATCTTAAAAGGCATAGACAATGATGCCTTTCTGATGTTGCTGGCGAAGGGCCCAAGTACCGTATTTGAACTTGTGACCTTGTGCCAGAGCTTGGAAGCGATTCGTAAACAGCGAACGTCAGTTCGGAGATCGACGACAGCAGACAACTCTCTCGCTGCCCTGGCCGTCGGTGGTTACAGCACCCTGCTGGAGCAGATAAAAGACTATGTACGCGAAGAGGTCGCACGGCAACTTTTGTGTCTCTCGTATCTGCCGACCGCTGAAGCACCGACGAACTGCCTAACGCCGACCATCAAACAGGCCATTCAGGAGCAGGTCTCCGGGCGTTGTCAGTACCTACGTCTGCCTCTCCACCAACACGTGTTGCCATGCCACTGACTTAGGCGGCCATCGCGGCAATGTCTCTGCCTCATCTGCCATTGTAGACGCCACAACCTGTGTGACTGTGCACCGCGCAGTTTTCAGCTACACAGCAATACGCCGGAAACCCTTCGCGCACTGCTGACAACGGGCCCATATGCTATTTTTGCGGAATTCCAGGCCCTTTGCACGTCTATGTCGTCGGCGCTTCACAGTTAACGCACCAAAACACCCTGACTACTCGTTTCGGCCTCCATACCACGCACCTAACATGCCACGTGAAGTTCACGTACGCGACGCGCAAGCTGCTTTCGGCGGTCTTCTACTTCTCGACGCTCTACTTCCCGCTCGCCTCCCCCTTCAACAAGTCGTCGTTCTGTATCGCCTACGTCGACGACCCACCTCTATTGAGACGGAAAACTAACTGCCGCCTCTCCGGAGGCACGAGCTGCACCATCGTCTCTACGTTTAAGTCCTCACCTGTCTCCCGCCAATCTTATCGATTTAATCGTCGAAGGTGTACGAACACATGCACTCATTGACACCGGTGCCGCGATATAAGTGATAAGTCAAAGACTCTGCCACTCCCTTCGTAAAGAGATGATCCTTTCTCCCGTGGTTTCTCTTAGCACTGCGAGCGCCCAACAAATTGAGTCCATCGTAGCTTGTACAGGAAAAGTGGTAATTCGAGACCTGTTGTATACCATTAAATTACACGTGTTGGCTTCATGTTCCCACGATGTCATCCTAGGATGGCATTTCTTATAACATCATCACAGCGTCGTGGACTGCGCTCGGGCTGAAGTAGAGCTGTTACCGTTTCGTTATTCGCCTTCTGTTGATGCGGCCATATCCAGTGTGGCTAACTTTCTCGTCACCGTGGACATTGACCTTCCCCCTTTCAGCGCCAAGTTTGTACCTGCCTACTGTGCTTCACTTTCTGTCGCTACCGTGCGATTAACGCCATCTGACATCTTCGGTAGCCACTACCACACATCGCTGCCATTCGCCGTTGTTACGCTTTGTCAAGACACCACCGAAATATTCATTTATAATCCCAACTTGTGCCTCGTCAGTTTGCGCCGCAACAAGACGCCCGGCCTCATTCAGCCGATCAATGAAGGTGCTGCCGATTTCTTGGACAGCAAGCCGGTAAAGCGTCGCATTATTGCAGAACAGGTAGACGACATGCTACAGCGTGGAGTCATCAAGCCTTCTTGTAGTCCTTGGTCTTCCCCAGTTGTACTCGTCAAAAAAAAAAAGGTGGTTGTATCGGGTTCTGAGTAGACCAAAGGTGCCTAAGCAACATTACGAGGAACGATGTTTACCCTCTTCCCCGCATAGACGACGCTTTCGATTGTGTCTAAGGTGGAGAATTCTTTTTCTCGCTTGACCTTCGCTCAGGTTATTGGCAGGTACCAATGGCTGAGTCTGATCGTCCAAAAACGGCGTTCGTCACACCGGATGGTCTCTATGAATTTACCGTATTGCCATTCGGACTCTGCAATGCGCCCGCCACATTCGAGCGAATGATGGACAGCATTTTACGCGGTCTCAAATGGAACATATACTTGTGCTATCTTGATGACGTTGTGGTCTTTTCACCCGATTTCACTTCGCATCTTACTTGTCTGCTAAAAATTATACAGTGCCTCAAAAACGCCAGGCTTCAGCTTAACCTGAAGAAATGTCGCTTCGCGGATAAACATGTCGCCATACTTGGTCTTGTCGTCTCGAAAGCCGGCATCCTTCCCGACCCTGACAAGCCTCGTGCTGTTCCCAATTTCCTAAGCCGACTACAATCAAAGAACTACGGAGCTTTGTGGGCCTGTGCTCCTATTTTCGTCGGTTTGTCCGGAACTTTGCTTCCATCATCGCTCCACTCACCAAACTCCTTGCTGGCCCTGCAGATCTTTCGAATTGAAAGCAGCCTGCAACGAATCGTTCGCAACACTGCGCCAACTCTTTACCTCACTACCCGTACTGCACCATTAGGACCCTACTGCTCCGACCTAAGTACACACGGATGCAAGTGGCGTCGGCCTTGGTGCATTACTTGTGCAACGCAAACCAGGTTTTACGGAGTATGTGGTCCACTATGCCAGCCGCGCCATAAATAAGGCAGAAGCCAACTATTCGGTTACGGAAAAAGGGTGCCTCGCGATTGTTTTGGCGTTAAACAAGTTTTGCCCCTATTTGTACGCCCCAACATTTGATGTGGTAACTGACCATCACGCACTCTGTTGGTTGGATTCACTGAAAGATCCGTCTGGTCGCCTCTGACGTTCGGCACTACGCCTCCAGGAATTGGACATGCACGTCGTCTACCGATCGGTGCGAAAGCACTGTGACGCAGAGGCGCTTCCACGATCACCCGTGAAATCTGATGATACGTAAATATAAGCCCTTTACTTTTCCCTCTCTGCCATGAGCGTCACAGACATGCCATTTGAAAAGGGGAAGGACCGTTGGATTGTTTCGCTCTTGAACATGCTCCTAAATACATCAACTTCCGGTTACCCGCGTGCTCTTCGCTGCTAAGCAACGAATTTTGCCATACAGGTTGGCCTGCTAAACCATCGCAACTATGAAGTGGCGGGTCCTAAATGGCTGCTAGTCATGACCAGCCATATGCGGTCGGATATCTCCGAATATTTTCGTGCGGAACCGCCACACGCCCACGTCAGTGCGCTAAAGACGAAGGAGCGCATCCGCCAACGTTTCTATTCGCGGGGTTTGTATGCAAACACGTTTGTACGCAAACACATTCGCTCATGTTCCTTGTGTCAGCAGCGCAAGACATTACCTCATTCGCTTGGTCAACTGCAGCCTTTTCCATGTCAAACACGCCCATTGTACCGTGTTGGGATTGACCAATACGGCCCGCTACCGTGCTCTTTGGTTGTAATCGATGGGTGATTGTGGCTGCCGACCATCTGACAGGGTATGCCAAAACGACAGCGCTACCTTCGGTTGGTGTTCATCACGTTGCGGTTTTCATCTTTCATCAGCTCCTTTTTCATCATGGGGCACCACGGGAGCTCCTGAGTGACAAAGGTCGCGTATTTTTGACCGAAGTTCTGCGGCAGCTCATACATTCATGCCGTACGGTACACCGCACATACACAGCCTACCACCCTCGATAAGACAGATGCTTGGGCTAGTTGGTGATTGGTAATCAACATATTTGCCCAGCGCAAGACTACGATAGTTATGACGTAACTACTCGCAGTCTTGCGCTGTGCATATATGTTGACTACCACCCTCAGACGAACGGCCTAACAGAACGTTTCAATAGAACTCTGGAAACATGCTCGCTATGTATATTGATTCCGGCTACTACAACTACAACAAGGTCGTTCTTCCTTTCATGACGTACGATTACAATAGGGCGATTCAATCAACAAACGGCTTTTTTCTTTTTTTTATGTTACATGGTCGTGACCCATGCAGCACACTCGACACAATGCTACCATGCAAACCTGATGCCTTCCAGTTCAGCCCAGTTTCTGAATTGGTTGAACATGCGAAGAGTGTCGTCAGCTTGCATGGTCCTTTACAGCCGAAAATCAAGACCCCCAAAAAGATCGCCACTACCGTGATCTTGTTCCGGAAACTTTTCCTGTCGGTTCTCTCGTGTGGCTCCAACTGCGTTCCACTCTTCTGGACTCACTGCCAAGTTTCCACCAAAGTGTACTGGCCCTTACCGTGTCATACAGCACCCTTCTTCTGTCACCTATGTGATTGAACCGCTCAAGCCGTCTACGAACAAGCGCCGCCTTGATCGCGAGACGGTCCACGTCAGCCGCCTCAAGCCCTGCTACGACTCTCCTGTTCTCTCGTCGCCTTGAGTCACCAGGATGGCTCGTCTTTATCACCGGGGTATCGTAGTGGGGAATTCGCAAGGCAATGACCCGTGGGACCACCTCTGAGTGCGAAGCGCGAGCGTGTGCATGAGCTGGAGACGCTGGACTGCTCTAGTATTTGCGTCCGTACCGGCTGTCTGCTTACTACCTGGCGTCGCTAATAAACCACTTGCACTAGTAAAACTCGTAGAAAGAATTTTATATAGACGTATAGATTGATGGATGTCAGAAAAAATGACACTGAGCCCATGCCCAATCGAATTCAGACGTGGTTACTTCATTTGGTGTGCGCACATGGATCTCGAAAGCAGAATTCAATTTGCTCAATATCAGAAACAACATTTCGCTTTGGTAACCTTAGATATCACAAAAGGGTATGATAGTGTGCAGCATGTGAAACTGCTAGATTTGCTTCAAAACTTAGGACTGCCTCAATACCTTGTGGCCTGGATTCATGCTTTCTTAGGTGGTAGAGTATTTTACTGCTTGAAATCTGGTGTGAACTCTGAAATATATAGGCAAACGAGAGGTCTACCGCAAGAGTAAGTAGTGTCACCCTTATCATTTATTGCACTACAATTAACCATTTCCATACAGCAAGATGTACAGGTCTATGTTTATGCCGATGTTATCGCATTTTTTGCTGCGTCGGCGGACTTTCACACACTATATCTGATTCTGCGACATACATGAATAGCCTAGAAACGTGGTTTGAGGATATCAACCTATGCCTAAATATCAACAAAACCACAGTAATAGATTTTGCACAAAATTTCTCGGTGCGAATTTCACTAATGTACCGACGAGACGCCATACCTAGGTCGAGTCAGTTAAGTACTTGGGGGTAACCTACACCGAAACACTTATTGAAGTCCCCACATAGAAACATGGCTGCTAAAGGAACACGTGCCGTAGGGATGCTCCACAGGCTCAATAATTATCGTGCCGGTTTGCGTAGAGACGTGCTCGTTGTGATATATCGTATGTACCGATATTAGAATTCGGCTGTGTTTTGTTTTCCGGCGCTCCGGCTTACAAAGTTCGACTACTGATTCTGTTAGAACGAGAATAATTACGCTTATTCCTAGGGCTACTTAAATATGTTACGAACAACATCATATAACAAGAAGCCCGTCTGCTTTCTCTCATCAAATGATTTCGTATTCTAAGAGTACGAACATTTCTTAAAATTTATGCATCACTTCAGAGGAGGTCACAGTATGTGTTCATTATTCAGTAGACCTCATTTTTCAACCCCCAATGGTCTAAATTACAGTAGCCTCAACTAATATTCACACAGAAACATTTGTACCCCTTAAGAGCTAACCTTTGAGAAATATTTGTACTCAACACTGCAGATGCAATTAGGAATATATTTGATGATATACAGCCCAAGAATGCAAAAAATGTACCATATCAGTATATAATGGAATTTGGGAAGATCATTTGGCCATTCTAGAAACATCCATTGTGATAGCGACTGACGCTTCTGTTTATGAAGAGAAGGCTAGTGTAGGAATGGTATCATCCCCTCTAGATTGGGCTTTCTCATTTGATTACCCGACTTCACCCCTATTTACTAAGCCAAGCTTTCGGCAAGAGTACTAGCATTGCGTAAATTGCCCCAAAATTTATCAGTGGTGATTGTTCTAACAGCTGTTTTTTGGTCTGTACTGCCTTAAACTCAACAACTTTTTCACGTTCCTTAGAAACCATATACTAGCTGATTCCTAGACATGTGCTACTCGTTCGACTAGTTTGGGTACCAGGACATAGAAGTTTAGCTCTCAATGAGCATGCAGATGCACTAGCTGTATCTTCTCTTGATTGTCCTGTTTTACCTATTTTGCCTACTTCGCCCCGCCGCGGTGGTCTAGTGGCTAAGGTACTCGGCTACTGACCCGCAGGGCGCGGGTTCGAATCCCGGCTGCGGCGGCTGCATTTCCGATGGAGGCGGAAATGTTTGTAGGCCCGTGTGCTCAGATTTGGGTGCACGTTAAAGATCCCCAGGTGGTCTAAATTTCCGGAGCCCTCCACTACAGCGTCTCTCATAATCATATAGTGGTTTTGGGACGCTAAACCCCACATATCAATCAATCAATTATTTTGCCTACTTCGGAACATATCACAGCAGCACGCTTTGAAAAATGCAAAATGGCCAATAACTTCAATAAATCTCCTTTGTTTTTATCAGACTAGCCACAGCTAAAGTTCTCTTGGAAAACAAGCGGTGTTCATCAAGAAATGAAGAAATAGTTGATTGATATGTGGGGTTTAACGTCCCAAAACCACTATATGATTACGAGAGACGCCGTAGTGGAGGGCTCCGGAAATTTAGACCACCTGGGGTTCTTTAACGTGCACCCAAATCTGAGCACACGGGCCTACAACATTTCCGCCTCCATCGGAAATGCAGCCGCCGCAGCCGGGATTCGAACCCGCGCCCTGCGGGTCAGCAGCCGAGTACCTTAGCCACTAGACCACCGCGGCGGGGCGAAATGAAGAAATAGTAATTACAAGGCTGCGTTGTCGAGTCCCTTCATTGCAGTTTTGCCTTTACAGCTCGGGTCTGGCACAGTCAACTTTGTGCCTTTATTATATTGAGAGCGATTCGTTGGAGCACTTCTTTTTGTCATGCCGAAAATTCAAAAGTCAAAGAAAAAGACTACTTGAAGAACCCCTAAGAAATTCGAACTTAAACTTGACACTTGCGGTGATTCTTTCATTTGGAGCCGTCGTTCTTGGTTTCAGTCACAGGAGCCTTTTTACAACTGTTACGAATTTCCTACAAGAATCTAAAAGACTGGAATGCTAAACAGAGATAAATTCAGTTGTTTAATGTATAGACGCTTTAAAAAAAGGCGCCCCTTGTGCCGTGAACGCGAACTACAGTCTGCCGCCATTATGAGGGCACCACAGCAGATGACGCAGGCTGTGTGCCCCAGCGATGCTGATGCACGTTTCTTGCAGCGCACACCGACACCTCTGGCATTCGTGCAAGGACACGGACCGCGTCGGGAGGGCACGCCGATGAGAGTCTCTCGCAGGCTGCATCCATGAATTGCCAGTCATAACAAGCCAAAATGTTAGTCAAACCCGTCGAAGGGAACAAAAATATTGCTCATTTTCAGCGGAAGCAGCTCGCAAAGCTTAGCGGAGAGTACTAGGAGCTTGTTCAAGCTAGAAAGCGGTGCAATTGCAGCGGATGATACGGAGAACTAGCCGCCAACACAAAAATCACAGCACTCACTCATTTGATGGTTCGCTTTCTATGCCCTCATGATGGCGCTAGCTATTCCCACGCTCATTTGCAAAGCGAAACTGACAAAAGCTCACCGCCAAGAGGCGTATATTTATGGAAAGGGGCTATAGAATTTTTTCTCCTTTTTTGAGTGATTAT
>WOVY01008786.1:0-10120 GCA_013436015.1 Rhipicephalus annulatus | reverse complement strand
TTATTTTGTGATGTTTTGAGTGCACGTTGCTGTCACATTTGGTGAGTCGTTCGGTGTTTTTTCGACATGGGTAGCACGAGATTGGAGTAACTGTCACAGAACGAGCGCTAAAAATGAGCGCGCCGCCAATTCTTGCGACAACGGGCGGGAGAACGCCGCAAAGTCAAAAGAAAAAAAAGAGAAAACAAACATTCAAGGCTCCGGGCGCGCGCTCTCCCCGCAGAAGCATGGCTTCGCAGACGAACCTCCTCGCCCCACATCAGCGGCCCAGCAAGCCCGCGATTTTTCTAGAACGAAGGGGTGGGGCACGCCGAGTTGAGTCATGCGGCCGGAGAGGGCATTCCAACCGTCTCGCCCTCTTCCCAGCCTCGCTGCGTATCGCGCCGACGAAATGACAAGAACCGCCTGGAATGTCGCGCGCAAGATATTAACCGAGCAGCCGAGATGAGAAAGCAGGAGGAGACGGAAGTGAGCGCCAGGGCGCCTAGGGATTCCGCCGTGTAGTCGGCGAAGGTTTTTGGTCCGTAGGGACGAGGCCGGAGATGAAGAAGATTTCCACCTGAGGGGTGAAGGCTCGGGCTACAGGCAAGAGCGTGTGTTTACCGCTATCGAGCGAAGACGCGGTGCAACAGCCGCGTGTGTGAAGCCGACGTGTTTCCGGCGAAGAATTTGAAGTTTGAAGAGTGGCCAATTGAAGACGGGAGGTTTCCTGGAAGAGAAACTTCGAGAGCTGCGGAACGACAACAACGCTGGACTTTGAGTGAGTGATTCTCGGAAGAGTATCATTCAGACTTTTGTCCCAAGGACTTTGGACTGAACAGGTTTTCTAACTCTTTAGTCCTTAAGTGTCTGGTTGTTAAATGCATGCGACTGCATTGTAGTGCGTATTGTTGTCTGTGTCCGTTGTTTCAAGTGTGGCTGATTGTATTGTGTAGTACGTTGATTGATTGGGTTGATTGGTGACATATTGTATGCAACTATTGTGGAGTGTGCATTTTTGTGTATTGTTTTCGATCTGCCATTATTGAGAATATAATTTGTTTGTTTATCAACTCTCGGATCTGACTTGTTCTTTGGGCCACAGCCGGCGTCCGCTGGCGCATCAAAAAGGACCACTTCTAAATTGTCCACGCTTTCGTGGTGCGGTTCGGGGGGCCGATACTTCGGCTCTTGGAATTAGCCCGGCGATCGCCTCCCTAATTAACGGGACAGGTGTGACAGTAACCCATGCACAAAACAGGACTAAATTGATTATCTGCGTTGGAGCATTTACGTTTCAATAGAATTCCGGTAATCCAATGGACCGTTTTTATCCGTACTAATGATAGAACGGGTCCTCGACCCGTTCTATGCACATTCTGTGGCTATTCTCAAGCCTTGACCGTCCGAATGGCCTCGACCGATTCCGTGTGTCTCCCTTTCATCCCTCTGTTCATACCACCCTCCGCAGAACGCCTTACAAAGTATCGCCCCTGCTTTGTCGACACATTTGCCCCTTCATAGGGATTACTGAGCACCGGGCTGATTCTGCGACTTCCTTTTTAGAGATTCAAGTGTGTCCTTATGAAAACCGATTCTATGTTTGTAAACAGCTGTTGGCCCCGTCGACATATTGAGGCATTTGTAGTGACGCCTGGACGCGTAGGCTCCGCCCAGCTCGATGCTCGCCATGATTACTAGACTACTGCATGGCACAGCAGCTTCAAAGCTGCCTCTGAACTCGTATCCAGCTTTGCAGCTTGGCGACACTCTGAGGCGTTTGTAGCACGAAGTTACAAGCTGCTCAGTATATGTCACCGGTGCCAAGTGCTGTTAACAAACATTATTAGGTCTCTGGAAAGAAAGAAAACAGTGCAGTGAAGGACGTACACCTGAGACTGTACGAGAGCTTATGGGCTGTTTCCGGCAAGTGTTACATGAAAGAAAAAAGATTACACGATCTCCCGCTAAATAGAGCCATGTGTAGATAAGAACCAGCGGATATACACTGGCGGCGACATTGACGCGGGCGCTCATTGCGGCGTCGCGCAGGAGAGTAACCTATGGAAGCGTAAAAACACGCAGTGTTGAACCAGTGTTTCCAACTGAAACATTCCGATCGCTGACAATGTGCTATGAGAGACAGAAGACTAGGATTGGTCACAGAGACCCACTGTCTGCTATTTTCAACTCGCATGCTGCAAATTTTTATTGTTCAGCAAAGTACAGGAGAAATTTATCACCATACATTGGGGGTAAAAATGAAGTGCCTATATATACGGGCATTGCGTGAACTGTTGTGGAGCACGAACAGTCAGGTTTTTCGATCAAGAAACTCGCTAGCAGGCGCTACCTGCATCGGCATTGCGCTGCGAGAGAGGAGAGAGCATAGTGAAGATATAGAAGGGGAGGGAGGGGACGCACAGGCGCATGGACGTGTAATCGCCGCGGCGAGGCATGCCAAGAAGAGAAGACAAGGCAGTGAGCGTTGGTTAGCAGATGCTCCCGTGCATCGGCATTATGAAGCGGAACATGGAGAGCAGAAACAAAAATTCCGCCATATCCACGAAGTGAATGATGATGAGTGGGCGAAGCTCCGGAGGTAAACCTGGTAAACCATGAATCCTCTGTACATTTTGCCCACTCGATTTTATTACATCGCTCCCCCTAGCGTACGTCGCCGCACTAAATCGAACGATTGCCTTCAACCAATGACACGCGCCATATGTGACATCATTCCTATTTTATAAGATCTCGCGTCTTTCATCAACTACAAGTACCGCTTTCTAGTTTATAACATCTTGCATCTTTTCATCATCAGCTACAAGTACCACCATCTAGTAAACACTACAAGAACTAAACGAGAGGTGGCTACATACAGGAGATGGTACCGCCATCTAGTGAACACTGCAAGAACTAAACTAGAGGTGGCTAGATACAGGGGACGGTACCGCCATCTAGTGAACACTGCAAGAACTACACTAGAGGTGGCTACATACAGGCTACAGGGGACGCACAGCCCACGCCCTAAGGAGCTTCGCCCCTAAAAAGAAGGGACGCACATGCGCAAGTGGGGTGGTCACGAAGCACACCGGATATAACTCGACCCTAAGCTACTTCCCATCTAAAGTAGGTAGTGATGAAATGAAGAATAAGGAACGCTTCCGCTATATCAGTGTTTATCGCCGGTGTCTTTTTGCATCGGTTTGCGGTAGTTCTGAACACCTCTGCATCAGGATCCTCGGAACAACGAAGAACACCGAAAGAGGTTGTCGTGGGCCGACTTGTGAAAAAGCTTTGCTCTGGCACTTTGAGCAGAGAAGAATGAAAGATTGGTATACTGGTTAAACAGGCTGCGCCACCTGAGAACGCTGTCTTTCAATGAGTGCGCTAAGTACAAGGGCGCCTGCGGGTCGGTATAGTGGATGTTAGCAGCATAGCGTTGGTTCCTTCACTCGTTATAATTTGTTTCCCCTTGAAGCTAACCGACACTTAAGATAGTCCTACACGAAAAGTGCAAGCATCTTTTTTTGATGCGGAGCGTTTTTTTACCCCATGACGTCGCGCTTTGGCGAAGGCGGCGCCATCTGCAGCACCACTGCGCATGCTCGTGTTTCGAAGGAGCTCCGAGAAGAGGAGCACTCTTGAAATTCTAACCTAGTTGCCATTGTGCGCGTGGCGTTACAATTTGTTGCAATTATTTTGTCGCCTTTTTGCTGAAAAAATACGAAAAAATGCTCACTCACTTCTGTGAAAACGAGGCCAACTATTGCTGTAAGGTCGCCACGTCGTGGTTCCTTAACGCATTGAAATATATTGCAGTTCCTCGATTTAAAAAGTTCCGTACGGGAACGATGCATAGATTCGCCGCGTTGCATGAGCTAGTAAGCTCCAGCCATGATGAACTAGTTCACGTTATCACTTCTAGAGGTCGACAACACCCTGTGACAAAGAACAGTGATGATTGATGGAATGATATGCGGGGTTTAGCGTCCCAAAGCCACCATATGATGATGGCAAACAGCATAGCGGATGGCTTCAAAAATTTCGACCACCTGGGGTTATTTAACACGCACCCAAATGTGAGCACAAGGGTCTACAGCGATTTTGCCTCCTTAGAAATTGCAGCCGCCGCAGCCGGGATTGAATCCCGCAAACTGCAGGCCAGCAGCCTAGTTCCTTAGCCACTAGACCATCACGGTGGGGCCCGCAACCAAGAGCAATCCGAGAGAAAGCAGTGAAACACAAAATACAGGTTTCCGACCATGGTCCAGTGTATAGCGTGCTGGACATACATTGTCATGGATTGCGAGGGTGGTGTGTTGGTGTGAAGACATACATTGTCTTTGCGAATTTCGGCGGGTTTGACCGTATCTATCTATCTATCTATCTATCTATCTATCTTGTGGTGAAGCCTTCGAACAGTGGGTCGTCCTCTCCAGCGCCTTCTAGTGGGTTGCCCTTTTTAGCAAGAAGAAGAGCAGCTCGTGCAGAGAGTCGGTACCCGCATTGACTGTCACTGTCAAGCATCGTCGACAAGCGTCCGCCAAATAAACGTCCTCAACAATTTGGTGGAGAGTGCTGTGCCCTTCTAACACTTTCGGTTAGCATTTGATGCCCCTGGAGCTTCGATCCCGCACCGTGCCTTCTACCATGCACCAAGACGCCGCATAGCAAACGCTTCCTCTTCTGCCGACGCCATGTTCCGGTGGTTCCCGCATCCGCGACCCTCCTGTCTTCACCGGCGCGGATGGCACCGACGTCGAGGACTGGCTTGCTATGTACGAACGCGTCAGCGTCCCCAATCATTGGGACGAGGCAGGTAAACTCGGCAACCCGGTTTTCTACCTCGCGGGTGTGGCCGGCATGTGTTACAACAACCACGCATCCGATTTCCCCACTTGGTCCGCTTTTAAAACCGCCGTTGTCGACGTGTTCGGCCGTCCTGCCGTTCGTAAGCTCCAAGCCGAACAGCGGTTACGTGAACGAGCACAGCAGACCGGTGAGTCCTTCATAAGCTACATAGAGGACATCCTTGACTTGTGCAAGAAAGTGGACGCGAGCATGTCAGAGGCCGACAGAATTATCCATGTTCTAAAAGGCATCGCCGACGATGCCTTCACCATGCTTCTGGCCAAGAACCCTCGCACTGTGGCAGAGATCATTACACTTGCCAAAGTTACGAGGAGCTGCGACGGCAGCGCTCGATGACCCGTCGACCACCCTCACGTGACGCTGATCTCTCGGCCTTGTCAACACTTCCTGACCACACCACCTTGCTTGCTGAAATCAAGTCATTCGTGCGTGAGGAAGTTGCCCGCCAGGTCTCTTTACTGGCCTTTGCTTCCCCACAACGTGCTGAACCGTCGTCAAGCACACTTCTGCCTCCCCTCCGCCGAGCCATTCAGCAGGAAATCGCGGAGGTCGTTCCAGAATATCACCAGCCGCCTCCGGTATCTACACCACTCAGTTACGCCCAAGTTGTCGCCAGGCCACCCCCACCGATTCCTGTGACTGGCCCTCTCGGTTACACCGAAACCATCGCCAGACCCCAGGCCTTCGGAGAAACTGTGCCGCCTACATATACCGACGTCATCCACGGGCCCCGTGTGCCACCCACTATGCAGTCATATCAGCAGCCGGCTCGCCCATCGCGTTCTTCGACATGGATGGGACCCGCGAACCGATGACGCACTGCGGACAATCGCCCCCATCTGCTTTGCTTGTGGTTGCGTCGGGCACGTAGCACGCTACTGCAATCGTGTGCAGCGACCGCAGGTTCGCCTCCAATTTTCCCAGCCAATCGAGCCGCTTTTATGACCAACCGCCACCTACGTCACCGTCGTCCCGCCCCGCTCCATCTACCCGCCGCTCACATTCTCCGCGACGTCGCTCACTGTCGCCGATGCGGCCACGTCCACTAGAGGGTGACCAGGAAAACTAGTCGTCGCAGTCCACGAGGCAAGGGCTACGACGCTGTCGAACTGCGGAAGCCCTCAGGAAAGACCATCGAACGTGATAGACGTGCTTGTGGATGGTGTTCGTGCATCTGCCCCTGTAGATACTGGAGCCGCCGTATCCGTGATGGACGAAAAGCTTAGCCGATTACTGCGCAAAGTGACCACGCCACTTTCCGGGCTCTCCCTCCGTACAGCCAGCGCCCAAAGCATTCACCCTACAGCGATGTGTACAACCCGCCTCATGATTCAGGACGTGATGTATGCCGTCGAATTCATCATAATTCCTTCATGCTCTCACAACGTCATCCTAGGATGGGATTTTCTCTCCTGCCACGACGCCGTCATTCATTGTGCACCAGCGGAAATAGAGCTGACACCATTCTCTTCTTTGACGCCGGCCGAAAGTCCATCTACTGCAAGCAAATTACTCGTCAAGGACGACACGCAAGTGCCTGCGAACTCGTCCGCGGCGGTTGTCGGTCTACTGTGCAAGTCTTTCAGACACCGCTGCACTCTTCTCACCATTTCATTGTTTTTTTTCACCAGAAAAGGTTTGCTGGTTCCTTTCGCGACCGTGCAAGTAACTCGCGGCAGCACCACTATTTTTGTTCTGAACTCATCCCCGTACAGTGTTACGTTGGTGCGAGGGGAATGTCTCGGCAGCGTGGAACCCATCGAAGACGCACTAGTCATGGATCAACCTGATGACACGCACTGCCGAAGTTCCAATACGTTTAGTGCTGTTTCTAGATCTGTTTCATCATCCGCTGATGTATTTGGTCCTTCCATTGCCGACAACCTTACGCCGGTCCAGCGCTCCCAGCTTCTGGCCCTGTTGGAAAAATTCCGCTCTTCTTTCGATGTCTCTCAACCTTCTCTCGGCCGCACATCCACTGTTACGCATCGCATTGACACAGGCGCACAACCACCACTACGGCAGCGTCCATATCGCGTATCTCCCACAGAACGCCATGTAATCAACGAGCAAGTGGATGACATGCTACGCCGCGATGTTATTCGACCTCTAACAGCCCCTGGGCATTTCCTGTCGTTCTTGTCGCGAAGAAGGACGGTTCTGTGCGGTTCTGTGTGGACTACCGACGTCTCAACAAGATCACCCGTAAGGACGTGTACCCACTACCGCGTGTGGAGGACGCGATTGACAGCCTGCAAGGAGCCGAATTCTTTTCATCTCTAGATTTGCGCTCAGGGTACTGGCAAGTACCTATGGCTGAGGACGCTCGACTGAAGACCGCTTTAGTCACTCCCGACGGCTTGTACGAATTCAACGTCAGTGGACATTGCAAGGACTAAACAAGAGGTGGCACAAGCACACTTTTTTACGGCTTGCGCTGCGTTTCGGGTCTACTTCCCACCTTTAACCACCTCGAGTTTATGGTATAAACTAGTTCACTGTATTCATAGCACTGCGGCCCAACGCTCGCTAAACCTTTCTAAAACCAAGGAGGTTACGCCAGCAAATATAACGTAGCAACTTTCCCTGTCAGATACTGCTCAATGTACATGCCAATGGCTGCTAATGGGAAATGAGAGACAGGAGAATTCGGCTTTTACTTTCTTACGGCTCGCGCTTCGTATCTCTTTCCCACCTTTAACCACCTCGAGTTCATTCATGGTATATGCGAGTTCATTGTATTCATGGCACTGCGGCTCAACGCTCGCTAAATCTTTCTAAAACTAAGGAGGTTACACCCACAGAGCATAATGTAGCAACCCTTTCTTGTCAGATAGTGCTCAATGTACATGCCAATGCCCCGCCGCGGTGGTCTAGTGGCTAAGGTACTCGGCTGCTGAGAGTACCTTAGCAGGAGAATTCGGCTTTTACTTTCTTATGGCTTGAGCTTCATATCTACTTCCCACCTTCAACCACCTCGAGTCCATGGTGTATACTAGTTTATTGTATTCATGGCACTGCGGCTCAACACTCGCTAAACCTTTCTAAAACTAAGGAGGTTACACTGAGCGAGTATAACATAGCAACCCTTCCTTGTCAGATACTGCTCAATGGACATTTCAATAACTGCTAATGGGGAATAAGAGACAGGAACATTCGGCTTTTATTTAACGCGTATGCCACGAACCATTTATTGTTCAACAAAGCACGGGAGAAATCTCTCACCCGGCACCACCTTGCAGCTGAAAATGTAACAGTTGTTACACACTACGACTATGACTACGAGGGATGAACGGGTGCCGCTTTAAGGAGCTTCGCTCCCAAAAATCGAGTCACTGAGGCGCGTTAAAACAGTTACCTCAAGCTCTTAGCACGCCACGCTGAATACTAAGCCAGCGAGAAACTTCTCTCCAGCTTGTATAGGGCGAGCCATTTACATACACGATGTACCGCTGGTGCTCCCCAGAGCTCAGCAACTTCAGCGCATTTTCGTCATCACTACCCAGATGGCACGAGGGGTGCGCGTGGCCTCAAGGTCTTTGTGCCACGCCACATTACGCATCGCTGTGCATTTGCCTCCACGTAGCATGCGTGGTGGCTCCGAAAATCTGTTGGCTAACTCAAGCACACGCTTATTTTGGGTTCTTTACCCTCTTGTGCTCCCACCACAAGTCTGCTTTGAAGTTATGGTAGTTAAAGAGCGCACGAACATCACTTCGCACGCTGCCGCAGCCGCGTTTACGAAGCGAGCGTGCTGCTAACACGAAGTAAAAATTGTGGCAGTCACGCTCTTCCTGTGTATACGTGTGCGTTCAACTTGTGCGTATTTCTTTCTGTTTAAGCAGCGGAATTTAAGTGACTACGAGCTATGACAGTCGTCTGTCCGCGCTCGTCCTATGTATACATTTTTAGACGTAATTAAACTTGAAGATATCTAGCACCACTGCAGGGCTTTATGCTCTCCCATAGTAGATTACATTGCAATCCATGTAATTAACAAGTTTTTCTAAACACAACTCTGTTGGCTCATTTCAGCCGTGCTTCTTCTTGAGGTCCGGAGCGCATGTTTTGAGCTGCTTGCCTTTCCTCGCTTGACACTGCGATTTCTATCTTCAGCATTCATTCAACACTAGAGAATTCATTCCAAATGCATTCCACTGTAGCATTCAATGCACTATGAATTCTGAACTACCTCTGCCAAGACACGTTTCACTTCGGCGTTATAGCGATTCTTAAAAAGAGGGATCACTCATTTTTTTTACAGCCCAAAGCTGTAGGAGATCACAACTCGGGTCACGCGCAGTTGTTGTCCGCTCCCTGTGTCCGTAGCCACATTGCGCGAAATTATTAAAAAATGGCAAGCATATCCACGGAGTGATATGGAGAGTGGGGCAAAGCTTCCGTCCATCCAATCGTTCTTGCTTCCGTCCGTCCATGCGTGCGTATGTGGGGCGCCCGTGCGTCCATACCCCGTCCGTGCGTGCGTCTGTTCGTTCGTCCCGTCCCTGCGTTCGTCCATGCATCAGCTCCTGCGTCCATACATGCGTCCATCCGTCCATGCAGCCATCCGTGCGTCCGTTCGTGCACCTGTCTTTGCGTTCGTTCGTCCACCTATCAACACTCCAAACACCATCATCTCGCAGGTTTTCATCATATATTCCTCATATAGAACCACCGCCATCCAGCGGACTTTCCAAGGACTCAACGAGATGTGGCACACGCACAGTTTCTTACGGCTCTGCACTTCAGTCTACTTTCCACCTTCAACCACCTCGAGTTCATGGTATATACTATGAACTCGGTTCATTGTATTCATGGCACTGCAGCTCAACGCTGGCTAAACCTTTATAAAACTAAGGAGGTTACAACCTGCGAGTATAACGTTGAAACCCTTTCTTGTCAGATAGTGCACAATGTACATGCCAATGGCTGCTAATAGGGAATGAGAGACAGAAGAATTTGGCTTTTAGTTAACGCGCACGCTGCGAAATTTTATTGTTCAACAACGCACAGAAGAAATTTCTCAGCGGCAACCATCTTGGAGGTCAAAATGTTAGGCTTGTTACACACTACAACGGCTACGAGGGATGAACGGCTGCCGCTATAAAGAGCTTCGCCCCAAAAAAACGTTCTACTAATTACACAGTGGGGCTTGAACCTGGGTCCGCTGGGTGCCAGTCCAACATTCTACCACTGACCTACACCGATGCCTGCGACTTAACAAACTTGCCTATGGCAGACATGATGTGGGGAAAGCAATCGCGTT
>WOVY01008785.1:0-21117 GCA_013436015.1 Rhipicephalus annulatus | reverse complement strand
AACTTAACAAGCAAGCAAAGCTCGAAGCAGAAAAACGAATTCATGCTGCACAAGATCAATGAGATAGTACTGCCTCGTGGCCATCAAGAAATCACGCTACTGGAAGAAAGAGATCCGGGCAGTCTTATAGTGAAATAACGTGAAAAATCGACGGAAAGTTCTTAACCTACTATGCTACAGGGCAACAGCGGGCAATCAGATTCCTGCCGTGCAGTGGAAACGTATGGTGAAAATGACAGTTACACAACCCCAAATCAAAATATAGTTTAGTGTGATAATCAGTAAGCAGATTGAAGACGGAATACGTTAAATGTTCGTGCAAGTCTAGATTCTTCTGCGTTGTCACCGAGGGCACAACTGACGGCACACAAAATGAGCAATTGGCCCTCAGAGTACGGTATGTGGAGTATGAAACGAACATGAAAAAGTACTTTCGCGCGTTTGTGCTGGTTTCAGATCTCAGTGGATCAGGTCACTCGAAATCCAGATTGTTTTATTCGTTTTAGACCTTAACTGTATAAGAGCTCAAGGTTACGGTGCTCCTGTCAGAAGTCATTCATTTGTGCAGGAGAGGCTGTTATTGGTGAAGCGTACCTTTAAGTACTGTATACACTCTTGCCTTCTCATTCATTAAACATTTGCTTTGTTGATGCATCTAAGTTAAGCGATATTCAAAATGTTTTCAAAAGCCAACCAACAGGACAGTAGAACAATCGCCCGCGGAAGGACTCTCGGCGGAGAAGTCCTTAGTGTGAATGCACGCTTATAGAAGTCCTAGTGACTAGCTCTGCCTCATAGTATGCACACTCTCTCTACAGGATTCTGAAACTCCGGCTGAATGAGTGTCAAGAAGATGTTCCTCCAGAATAAGGTCACGTTTCTAAAATGCAGTACGTACACTGAGTGTAGGAGGTAGGCTACTACATTGAAAGGTTTTACAGTTATGATCAGAGTAGAGAGTTTCAACTCCGTAGAACCATTTTTACGGCTTAGAAAAACGTTAATTAAAAATTATTTACATATTACCAAAGAGAAGCCTGATTGGATGCGAAGCAGCAGCGTTGCGAACGGCAGCATGGGTGGCGTCCCGGGTTGAACGGTGTTAACGCGGCTTGTTGCCGTGATCGCTGGAAGATTCGTTTGAAGCAATGGCTGGCGTAGTATAATAGGTCTATTAGTTTCTTCTGAGTGGACATGGGCGCTGGACCTCAGTTGTCACGCGTTTCGCATTGACTACCACGGCCTTGTGATAAATGTTGTTGGCACAGAGATTCCTACAGACATTTGACGCTGAAGTTGGCAAAGACCAGATTGATGCATGTTCTCCTTATCGTAGTGAGTAGTTTCGGTTCCGCCGAGACGCACTTCAGCGAGTGCACATCACGCATGTATTCGACAAGCCATTTTCCTCCCCCTCCTCTGCTGATCTCTACATTGAACGCTCCCGCGACTATTAGAGATGCGCGTCGACACGTCTCGTTGCAATCAGTCAGCGTCCCCTCCAAACAGCGCGAAAATTGTTCCTTTGGCAGGTTGACAGCCATGTATACTACGAGGATCTCGGCACTGACGACGCGCATGGCAACGCACTGATAGCAGGGGCGTCTTCGAGACGTTCAGGATTGTTCTTCCATGCCACTTCCGGATCATCCGGCTGAACCCTGCGCTTGCAGGCGGGTTCTTCGGCGGAGGGCGCGGGGCGCTTTGGAGACGTTGCCAACCACGGCGACGTTGAGGATTCACCAGCGTTGGGATTCTGCTATCGGCGCTTCCGCTAGGCTTCCTTGGCACGCGTAAAGTAGTTTCAAGTCTGGTGGTCCCGTGCCACCATTTTCTCACGGGGTTGGTGCCCTTCCAAAAGACTAGGACTTCGCTCTGCTGAGCATCCGGCCAGAATAGCGCTTGTACCAACTTAACCAGTAAGTACTTTATGGCAGCCAATCTCTTCCTCCAACAGAAGCGGCGGATGCTCAACTGTTTCACCAAGGCTGTGGTGAGTTAGGGTACGCCCAGGGGCCCTCGAAGAAACTTATTGGGCTGCCTTTCGAGATGATCACCTAGAAACAACCGAGTGCCTGGTGGGTTTACTCATCTCCTCGTTGGGAAAAACCGGTTGATTCTCGATCAGTGCTGGGAAATGAACCCGGCACCTCCCGCATTGGAAGTGGACGCTCTAAGCATGTAGACACCGCAGCGGCAAACTGCAGCCACAGCAGTGCCAGACCAATGTCATCTCGTCGGTGTCGTAGGTCTTCCACTGCCGACGCTTGCGTTCCGCTTCCCTGCCTCGCGCTTCGTCGAGTGCTGAAGGCGCGACGTCGTCATTAGCGAATGCGATCAGCTCTGCTAACCCTCGCTATGACTGCAACGGCCAGGTTAGGCCGAAATCGCTTCGGCGCATGATTAGACTGGCGAAAAATCTTGGCTTTCCTGGCGTCAGCTACTTCGCAAATAAACTAGCCGAAAGAGTGTTCACTTTATGTGCGCTCGAACGTTGCGAGCGGTGGGGAGGGTGCAGGAAGAGAGAGGTGACACGCGGCGAGGCCAATGCTAAATGCAATGTCACCTAGAGAAATATTTTCAGGCCTGCTCACTGCCACCATGACGTCACTCGTTTTGCCCGAGCCCGCACGCGTACGGGGGCATTTGAATCCATTGTCATCATAGGCTCCCGTTAAAAAGTAAAGCGTTCGCAGCCAGTTCTACATGCTACACAGCTGTATTATGCATATTGCGTCAAAAAGGGCACTCGAGCAAGTATTGTAGTAGGCTTGAATGCCTTTAGAGATTTATCTGTAAGCCATTCCTTCCACAAAAAAGGAAGAAATATTGTGCACTATCGAACGTGTGGTCGATTTATAAGACCAAAATTTCATAGCCTAACAGAGTGACGAAATAAATAATGTAAATATTATTCATGCTTTTTAAACTTAAACACGGATGCGCACACGCACATACACGCACACACACGAGAAACACACCGAGAAACACACACACAATCTTGAATATGCAGGAAAACAGTTCCTACTCATTTAAAATGTTTCTACTATTTTATTCGTACTCTTTCGAACATCTGTCTTCATAGACACGTACTTGTTGAGGAGAGTGTGTGCTGCTGCCACGAGTATTGCTATATTTGGTAGCGGTTTCTTAATATTGTAGCTTGAAGTAGAGCTCACACACCTGAAAAATATTTAGGAAAGCGCTTTATCATAAGTGTCTACAGGCACATAAATTTCAAGTAAACATATTAGGTGAAGGTGCTGGCGATACTAGAGCAAAATTAAAATACCACGATAAAGAGGTTGGAACACTGGAAAGAAAATATTATGCACAAAACCGATGTCCCACGCAATGCAACAACATTGCTCTCTTTCGCCATTTCTCTAAATCCAAGAAAAGGGCGGTAATGCAAGAAGTCCGCGGTGCTAATCGCCAATAGCAAAATATTTACCGACGCTAAAGAAAAAACACCTGTCCTCAAAGGGTACTGCTACTCGCCTTTATTAATATTTTACCAGGGCTGGCGCTCACAATTCAGAAGCACAGCCGACACCCTTTTGTTAAAGCGAGAACGAAACATGGTGAAGGTGGTGCCATTACAATGACTTCGAAATGCGTAGTACGCACAAACGTACCTTCGGGTCACGAAGAAAATAGATGGTGACGTCATCTCGGCGAACGACACGCTCCCATTCTGTTCCTCGGTTGTCCTTAGGAAACAAGAACACTCGCAACTTCGGTCCATTGGCTGCGACAATACGCCACGCAGCTTTGGCCAACCGTTCGGATTTACGGCCGTACACATTGCGAATATTTAGTGCACAAAGTTCATCACATATTCAAGCTGTTGTTCACGGACACAAAAAACAAGGTCTTCTCGAGTCGCCAATTAACAAGGACATCAGCACGCCACGAAAACCTTCATCAGGCTTGACAATCCTCGTCAGTCGAGCGACGACAGCCAGCGTAGACACGTCTGTGCAGCAAAACATGGTGGTATAAACGGAGTGACGTCAGAGCCCATGGCCGATATAGTAAGCATGCCTTAAATAGGTGACCGGCAAATAGGCAATCGCAGGGACCTGTGGGATACGATGGCTCAAGTTCGACGCACCGCGCATGCTATAGCAGTGGCACGCGCGCACATTTGTACCGCTCCGTTGAAAAAAGCACCTCTTCGTGCAATGTTAGTGCTTTAGAAATTGTTTTTTTTTGTTTCTGCTTACCGTGACTCTGACATTGACCAGCTACGAAAGCCATGAACAGTATGAAAGCTTCTCAAGGCACCAAAATGCTCTGCAATGCTTTCATGCTGCTCGGGGGTACTGTCAGTTTGGCTAGCAGATCAGTCGATACAGAAGACAGTTTTCAATGAATGATACGTTACTGCAGATAACAAATCACCATTTTAAAGTTCTCAGGGGATGGGGACGACTGTAGCAGCGTGCTGCGAGTTCATTTCGGGATCGCTGCTTTGGCCGACATTGTCGGTCAATTGGCATGAAGCGCAGCATTTATTAAGCACGTTGAGATATCTTTTTTATAGCCTTCAGCGCGCTGTAAAGTGCATGTCTTTGTCGAAGCCAGATGCTTATTTGAACGCTCATCCAGGTCAAGCTTCGTGGCACGGCGGTAAATAAACAATGCAGTCAGACATAGACGGTGACGAAGAATCGAACCCCTGTTCTTGTTTAACGCACTTATTCCTTTGTGTGCCATCCTCACAGTTTGACCCAGATAAACGCAAATGGACTTGTCCTAGAGCTTCGAGTAAACCTAGTTTTGAGTGAAGCTTTTGCGTGTGAATTTTTTTGTCATATGAATGGGTGCA
Source organism: Rhipicephalus annulatus (assembly GCA_013436015.1). Taxonomy (NCBI): domain Eukaryota; kingdom Metazoa; phylum Arthropoda; class Arachnida; order Ixodida; family Ixodidae; genus Rhipicephalus; species Rhipicephalus annulatus. Next base: position 16,283 of record WOVY01008785.1, on the reverse strand, counting down.
ATTGCCGGCGCTCATCTTGTATGGCAGGTATAGATTTCACCCGCACGCACCCATAATATATTTGCTAGGGGCGCCTGCGTGACAATATATTTCTCGATATACCACTCGCATCAATTCATGCATAGGCTATTTATTAGTGCGAAATACAGAGGTACCTGTGATAAAATGGTCTTAGCACACTCTCGATCGAACGTTCAGTATCCAAAGGCTCCCTGTTACTGTGGCTGTTCACCGCTGCGGCCCACCTCAATTTTCTTTCTTCGTTCCATGTGAATCGATACATGCGTTAGTCTTTTACGCTCAAGTTAAGGCAGCAAATAGCTAAAAAACCGACCATGCTTTAGCTGGACAAAGATACAGAGGCGACTGCTTCTCTATCTTTGAATCTTGAATAACCTAAGGCGCGTTGTCTACTCTCCTCGAACCGGAAGCCGGTAGCAGACGGTGCAGCCCACAATCCCTTGCTCTTTTACTGGTGGGTGGTGGTCGTAGTGGTTAGAAGATGGAAAGGGAACCTAATTTCTGCAACCGTGTCGGGAGCACGGCACAGTGCTTTTTTACAGGTCACATATTATCTAGGTGGCATTGGGCAAGCACGTGGAACGCGAGAAAGAGAGTGATGTCACCGCGCACTTCGAGGTGACGTCACTCTCGTCACAGATATGGACAGCGTCACACACTGCAGGATAGTCAAGGAGTTGCTTCGCACTTAAAAGAGAATACAGTGGCCGTGCATTTCCTACAGTCTGGCAGTACACTTAGTTACTTGTCTAAAGGTGGCGCCCCCATATCAAGAACAGACAACCGCGCGAACATTTTATCGTACAGAACACAGGTGGATTGAACATATACGGCTTGTGCAACGGACACTACGAACAATAAGAGGTGGATATGTACACCTATATATCTAGCGCCCATTTTATTCCCAATAGGGCAACACATCTGTTACGTGTAAACACCAAATACAGACTAAATAAACACTCCAAATATCCGGGTATAGGTAACAAGATTGCAGGTGCATTAATATTTTACTCTAAAGCTACACAAAACTTAAGGCCGTGGTCATCAGTAAATTCCAATTATCAGCCGGCACACGGTGATAGGGGCTCACTGTAGCACAACCCTTTTTGCGCAAGCCTGAAGGTTGTAGCTACTTGCTGACAAATCGGCAAATCAATTTCTTTCAATAGGGCTGGCTGACAGATAATCTATGACGTTACGATCCGATGTTCGAGCCAAAATGCAGTGCCATGCATGTTTGCCACAGAAACAATGCTCCTCGATTAAGAGACACGCTAACCCATCCCTTGCTATCCTGTTGCTTGGCTATTCTTGTTTTGCTTACATCAGAGAGAGCTTAACGTTACAGCGAGAAGCTTCCAACACTGAAAATGAGCAAACCTAAACTTTTGCGAGGCACCTGCGCCAAGATCGGTTTCTTCAAATTTGATCCGTACGACTGCGAGCGAAAGTAGGCCTAGCGTTCAGGCAGAGTATGTCTACCCACCATCGGTCCTTCTCGTTTTAAATGTACCCGACTCCAGAAGTAAGAATGAAATAACAGCAGAGCTTTGGAATCATTCCAGGGTGATTCCACGAGAGATCGACACGGGTCCAAAAGTTGATATTTTAGATTTCATTGAGTATTATATATTTCGTGCACCTCTCACCAGGTATTCCGAAAGTCAACTTCGTTTTATGATTAACGGCATAACTTACGAAAAAAAAAATCAAACTTCACCAACACAGAGGCACCGATTTCGTCACCTGTCATTTTCGAAAATTGCAGATGCTATAAAAAAGACAAATATTTTTGTTTCAATGAAGATATTTTTTACCTGAAATGCATGTCTATTGAAGAATGAATTCATATGATTTCAGGTTTGTAGACTTTAAGAAAATAGCTTTTAAAAATATCTAATTTTGCGACAGTTCAACATAAGTACATATTCCTCTATTTTTTTCTCTCCGAAAGTAATGCAAGTCGCGTTTCCAAACTTGACACGCTATAAGATATAGTGTGTTCATTAGGTACATAAATTATTGCAACCGTATGGCAAACGTAAATCTTTATATATTGCCTCAAAATTCTCATACTGGCAAAAGAGTACTCCACTGAAATTTGAATATTAAAAAAACACCATCTTCAAATTTTCCTAAAATCTCGTAAATAGACAAACGAAGGCCATCATACAGTAATATAAAAAACGTGTTGCATTATTTTGTTTTCAGCGACAATATTCGTGGTACATATCAGAGCTTTTCGAGAATGCGCTGATAAGTTGAGAAATCTAGAAATCGGAACGTAAAAGCGGCTATGAGCTTCCAACGCGAGTAAACGTGACCGCATTTGGTGAACAAAGGCTGTTTTATCACTGTGACAAATACGTACCCATGAAGGCGCATTTATGCTCCTGATAACACAGCTCTAATTGAGGAAATCTTCGACACTGTAACTCAGTTGCAAAACATCTGTCTATATTTGCAGATAAACTTAAACATGAAAATGTTCCAACGCAAGTGTTGGGTCTCGCTAGAAAAAGCATATGCACTTGAAGTACCCTCACTGGTATTTTGGTGGTGACTGCGTGAAACAAGAGATGCGCTCAAAATGACTGCATCTTTTGCAGATCACATTTAGCAGTACGTGACGCTAACAAAACACGACCACAATCAGTGCCCTCAGATGTGCTTAGCGAAACATGCCAAGAACGTATGCTTCGAACACATGGCAACAATGTCCACTGGCTCTTCTTAAACTGACGGAATGTTTCTAGCTCGTCGGCATTTGCACACAGCAGCTTGACATTCTTGAACTTCGCGCTCATTTGCGCCACCATTTGGGATGCTGGCATAATCACAGCGGAGCTTGCACTCCTAGGTTGCAGAGCGTAGCCTCATGCTTTAGTAGGCCACCAACGCCGTCAAAAGAGTTCTTGCCATGTCCTGTGGCCGAGAAAATCCACTTTGTTGACATGTGAGTTTTCTGAAATAACTCGAACAACTGGTACTTGTTTTTGAAGTGACTGCATGCACCATCAGATACATAAGTAACATGCGTGTCAGGCTTAATTTGTTCCTTCGTATAGTTGCGGATTAATTGTAGAGCAATACAGGCATGTGCAGCATCATGGAATGTGTCATCACTGATGACGGCAAAACTTTGAATTGATTGCTTCCTTGTGCAATCAAGCTGCAAAGCCATAGTTCTTTCAAGAAGCCCGCCGTGTAGGCACCGTCGGTGACGTCTTGTAGGGCAGAAAACACACTCCGTGGCATTAGCACAGTATATACAAAGGCACACTTCTTGGTGTGGTGCAAGAAGAACCCACTTCAGCCTCAGTGAATAAAACTTTGAGAGCCCAATAGACGCGTTCGGATTAGCTTCTCTAAAGAGACGGTAAGCCTCTCGCACCGAACGGGTCATAAACCTTTTCAAAACAAGCTCCCTTTTTCCGTCAATGATAACAGATACTACATCGTTTTTTGTTGGGACTCTGCCGAGAGCAGCTATACTCATTTTTGGAGTAGTAAGCCATAGCTGCCTGGACGTCGATTGGGTTCAGCCATGTCCTTTTTACCGCATTTGGTGCAAACCATATCCCGTGTTTTGCGCGCCAGCGTCGGGATCTGTATATCATGAAACTGACAATTTTGGTATAAGCACTTGGAGTTTTCGGCGCTCTACATCGCTCGGCAACAGTTTCAACAAAGGCATGCGCTCTTGATACGAAGAACACGCTTCGTAGGCTTGCTTGAAGTTCTTGAACCACTGGGCACACACACTGCATTTTAGATCTGATGGTTGAAAGTGGCGGTAACACCCTTTATGGTGGCATTTCACGGTAACTATAAAATTGCTGCTAAGTTGTCTTGGTTCTGCATGAACTTTGCTATTTTGCGCATGCAGCTTTTCCAGTCGCGTATGTGACAATGCTTCAGGCGTGTTTACGCACCGCTCTTGACTTCTGCCGTTTTCTTTTTCCGGCAAAAACTCATCAGCTGTTTCAGCTGAGAAGCCATTAGACGAAGACAGCATATCTCTGAGGCGTCTGAAGCAGTTCATGCAACGTGGTCTTTGTTATGTGCATGGCGGGCAGCTTTCGGCAAAAGCTTCTAGAGGGCAAACAGGCCAATGTCTTTGACCTTGCAGAAGTTTCTCTGATAAGGTATTTTCTTTTTATGCAACACTGAGGTAATCTAAACAACAAACTATCCTGGCTAAAGTGGTCAGCCATCACCACGCTCCTTGAGGCTCAAATTTCTGGCAAGGCAACTATGCGTGAAACCAGCAGAACGAAAGTGATCTATCTGTCGTCTGTTCCTATGTCTCTGACCTTTAAGAGAGCAGACGTAAAACAGCGTGTGCAAGTATCCGCGGTGCGAATGCAAAGCTGAAGTTTAGTACGTTAAAGTGAATTTCACAAGGGTTTTGTCGATAAAATTACGGGAGGCGTAATCTTTGTCCCTACTTTGAACATTATGATCTAAAGCATTGCCTTCGAGATGCGGCGCACAGCAATTCATCTGTAGAGCAGACGACGGATGACAACTTGCCCTAAAGCGTATTCTTCAGTCTAATGCGGCAGTCTTCGTGCCCCACATGATAAAAAGTTGTTATGAATCGTTTATGAACTTATTCAAAATTCAATTCTCTTACCCAACGTGTTGCAAACACATGGTTGTCACAGCAGCTTCATCTGTGTGTCAGTAATGGAGAGGCACCACATGTTAGAAGTCAGAGTGCTCTACGTATAAGAGTGAATTCTGATACTGTAGAATATCGTGTTCAAAATAGTTACTCCTATCTGCTAAAACAGCCTTTCTTCACCAAATGCAGTCACATTCACTCGCGTTAAGCTTATTGCCGCTTTTCCGTTCCGATTTCTAGATTTCTCAACATATCAGTGCATTCTTTAAAAGCTTCTAATTTTTACCACGAATATTGTCGCTAAAATCAAAATAATGCAACACCTTTTTCTACTTTACTGTATGATGACCATCGGTTGTTTACTTACGAGATTTTAAAAACATCGAAGATGGGGTTTTTTATTATTCAAATTTCCGTGACAGAACACTTTTGCCAATATGAGAACTTTGAGGCAATATATAAAAATTTGAATTTCGCCCTACGGTAGCAATAATTTATGTACCTCATAAACACATTATATCCTTAAAACGTGTCTAGTTTGAAAACGCTACTTGCATCACTTTCGGAGAAAAAAAATGGGGAATTTCTAACTTATTTTAAACTGTCGCAAAACTAGACATTTTTGAAAGCTATTTTCTTAATGTCTACAAACTTGAAACCTTATGAATTCATTCTTCATTAGACATGCATTTCAGGTAAAAAATATCTTCCTTGAAACAAAAATATTTGTCTTTTTGACAGCATCTGCAATTTTCAAAAATGGCAGGTGACGAAATTTGTGCTCCCGTGATGGTGAATGGAATGGAATGAAAAAACTTCATTTCAGTCCTGCAGGACGCGCTTAGCGCGTAGCGGGCGTCTCCCACGTAGGGACCGACAGGGAGTACCTGGCGGCCGCTTCGTGGGCCTGCTGGACGGCCCATTGCTGGTCGGCGAGAAGTGAGCTCCTGAGGGACCTCTCCCACTTGCTTGAGGTAGTGTTGGGAGGAGTTGTTCTACCCTCCCAGAGCATGTGTGCGAGTGTCGCTGTGTGTCCACATGATGGGCATGTGTCGCTGGGGTATGCATCGGGAATAATAAACGTGAAGCGTGGCAGGTTTGGGTACGTGTGTGTCTGTGATAGGTGTAGGGTTAATGCCTGTGGTCGGTTAAGTTTCGGATGTGGGGGTGGAAAAATGCGGCGTTCCAAGTAAAAGTGCTTTGTAATTTCATTGTACGTAATTGGTGCATCCCGATTGGTATCTAACCCAGCAAAATGAGGTTGCCCTATGGCAGTGCGGTCGGTAAGTGCGCGCGCTGCATCATGGGCGATCTCGTTGAGGTTGGATAGGGCACCCGGCACCTGGCCGAGATGGGCGGGGAACCAAATGACAGTGTGGTGCTTCAGGGCACTAGGGGTCTGCATTGCGCAGGATACGTAACGCCTGGTCGAAGATGACTCCGCGTTCGAAGGCCTTGATGGCCGGCCTGGAGTCGCTGTAGATGAATTCCCGTTTGCTGTAGAGCATAGCTATAGCTATAGCTACTTGCTCCGCTACTTCGGGTTCTTGGGTGAGGATTGTGGCTGAGTTAAGAGTCTGCTGCGCGAATGATACCGCGACCGCGGCGAAGGCTTGGTTCGTTGCGATAGGCAGCGGCGTCCACGAACGAGACGTTGTCCGCTTCCATGTCTATGCGCTTGAGAATGGCGGTCGCCCGCGCAAGGCGCCTGCCTCATGTTGTATTCGGGGTGTACATTTCGTGGTATGGGAGCGATCGTGATTAAGGTCGCGGATTACGGAGAATTCAGAGGTCAACTCTGCGGGGTCCCTGGCCCTCGAGGAGAAGAAGCCGAGCTCGCGCAGAATATGGCGGCCTGCCTTGATGGTAGTGAGTCGGGTCAATTGCACACGTTCCTGAGCTTCGGCGATCTCTTCTAGCGTGTTATGTACGCCAAGTTCGAGGAGTTTGTACGTTGGAGTAGTGATAGGGAGGCCAAGGGCTCGTTTGACCACCTTGCGAATAAGCGCATTGAGTTGATCGCGCTCAGCACGCAGCCACTTGTGTATAGCGGCAACGTAGGTAAAATGGCACAAAACAAACGCGTGTACGAGACGCAGCAGGTTGTCTTCTTTGAGGCCATGGTGCCTGTTGGCTACTCTACGCACGAGTCGTATGGCATTCTCAGTCTTAGTCTTGAGCTCCGTGATGGTGAAGTTTGACTTTTTTTCTCGTAAGTTATGCCATTAATCATAAAACGAATTTGACTTGCGGGCTACCTGGTGAGAGGTGCACAAAATATAATATACTCAATGAAATCTAAAATATCAACTTTAGGACTCGTGTCGATCTCTCGTGGAATCACCCTCCATCATTGTTCTTTATTTTTGCTTACGGTGGCCGCACAACGAGTGATGAGTTGATGCCAAATTTTAGACAAATGCCCACTTTGTTCCTTGCGTTCCTAATGTGCCACTTCGATATATAAGCATGAATACCATGCTAATAATAGCATTTATAGTGTTTTAGAATTCCTCTAAATGCCCAATTTCAACGTTTGTGTTTAAGTTACTATAAGTGTCTATAGATGCCTATTTTGAAAATTCGTGTCTAGATATGAAAACTATTTCACCTCAAATTTTCTTTTCGAATGCAGTTTGAAAAACGGTATTGATGCGAGTGGGCAAAACTGACATCTCGAACTATGTGCGGTGTAACCTAGTTCCCTAGTTAAACAAACTGCCGTAAACGACCACGAGCAGCCGTGAAATCGGTCGGGACAGCCACCTTGCGCAATCGCACTTACATGGCGTGATTCCTCTTGTAGGTTTCAATATATCTTCCAATATTCCCTTCACCTAATCAAGCGTAGTGTGCACAAATTAGACAATGTGGTCTCGAATAACTGGCGTGGTAAACGTAGTACTGCGACGTACGCGGGAGCATTCACAAATGTACGTTACCTCAGGCCCGTAGCCAGGAATTTCTTTCGGGGAGGTATCCAGCTGTTGAAGTCTTTGGAAAATACGAATTTTAATAATTGGCCTCAGCAAAAGATACGCCTGTATACAAATTTCTGAGGGAGCAGGAGGCAGGCCTCTCGTCTTCCTCCCGTTCTCCCACGGCTACAGGCCTGCGTTACTTCCTCTCATGTTAGGACATGCACCCGCAAGATGAAAGGTAAGCAGCGTTCTATCGAATATTTCACCTATTTTCGGACGACGTAATATCGCAAATTTCGACAGACGTGACCTTGAACACCCAGTGCATGCCTTAAACTTTTTTGCTCAAAATTCTCAAACCTGGCGAAGGGTTGTTTAAGGTGTTAACAGACAGAGGGGAAATTGGTTCTGCATGACCAGACCCGGCCAATACGAGGCTAAAAATTGTTCTGGTTTTCTAACAGCCTCGCTATTTGCTCCTGTGCTGCCCTTCTCAGCCACGCCGAAAAGAAAGAGACCAAAGAGTGTGAGAAGGTGAACACTTATCTCACCGTGCTTGCCAATAAAAAGGGGTGACCGTGTTCTGCAAACGGTGCGGGAAAAGGTACAATTTTGCATGGCCAAGCTAAACCATTGAGACCTCTGTGCCATCATAAAATAAATCATTTTTTTTCTTTCATGTCACATACACCGGTCATGAACGCTTCTTCTCAAAAATTTGACTTTTCGTTTAGTTTATTTCGCCTATATTTACAATTTTCGAAAACTATAACTCTGTTTTGCCTGCCCCTAGGCAGGCAAATTAGAGTTATAGACACCAAAACTATAGTTTTGGTGCCTAAAACGCGATTGCGGCCTCAAGTGATGAGTATCAATGCGACGCAGTTTCATCCACTGCACGAAGCCGCCACCGAAAGCTACCGGGCGTATACTCGCCGCACTTCGCCGACGCATGCGAAAACAGAGACTAGTTTTATAGTTCGCCTTACTGAAGTAACACGATGGCGTACTTTCGCATACAACATAATTTGTATCGGCGGGATAAGTAGCTGCTGCTGTCCATAGAGATGCGGATCTTGATTGACACGGCCGCTTTAAAAACTTATCGTCGCTTGAGCCAGAAAATAAACTTTGAGTGTTCAAGTGCGCCTACTTATTGGGTGACATTGCTGTAAACACTACACTGTACATGCTAACTTGCGAAAAATAGCGAGAAACTGTTCTTAGACTCGTCATTACCTGCCGATGAATTGCCCCTGCTCCTCGGTTAACAATTTTGTATTTTTTCCACATAGCGAATAGATTCTGAAGAAGAGATTGGTGCTGTTGGCTTCTGAGGCGCCACGTGCGTGCTTCGGCAGCAGTTATTATCTGATGAAAACACTAACTATAGCTTGTAAATGACATTTCTTCAACCTTCAGTGTGCCACACGTTTGGTCTAGTGGTGTATCTTGCTTTTACTAGCGTTTGTACGACAGATGTGGCGTGTGGTGAGATGCAGAATCAGTCAAGAAAGCCAAAGATGCTGTGTGAGAGAACTCAACTGGTGATAAATAGGCACCAATTTCAACGCTTTCTGGCGGACGAACTCTTTTTTTTCTTTTGAAGGCGGCTTTCGTACTTTTTATTTTACTGTCTTGTCTAGTGTCTGTCTTACCCTTGTGGCAAATATTTTTCGCCTTGTACTAGTTTGTTCGGCGCATTAGAATTCGCTACATTACCATGCTTCAGATTTGCTGCTGTTGTCGTTTCAGACAACACGCCTTAAAGATCAGAAAACATTGATTATTGTCAGTAAAACTTCCATACTAGACGCAGTGAAATTACAGCCATGTCGACTAGGTTTGAAGGATTATAATTACGAGACAGCTATTGTTTTCCTTGGTAGCTTCAGGGAGACACTGGCTCTAGATGGTACACTATTCGAAAAGGCAGGAGTGCAAGACCCTGTTCACCTCACTTCCGCGTGAGAAGAGTATGGAGTGAGTGCCTCCGCATTAGTAGCAGAGAGTTTGCTGTTTACACGGCATTCATGGAAAGTGTAAGTCCCGTGGCTAACTATCTAGTGCTCCCTCACGTAGTTGATTAACGCTTTCGATTGTATGCAGTCGCTTTGCTCTGGCAGTACTCCCTAATTATCTCTATAAATCTGAGTGTATGCCATTTAAGTTTGGTGTTACAGTCATATTGGAAGAGTTGCAACGTGGCAGACTTTTGAACGTAACTGGCGAATTAGTGCAAAGAGCCAGCCCACTTGTCATGAACGGCATCGAGCATCTGTGTTTTGTCGGATGACTGCATGACGAAGCGTAGTGTCAGCATTTAGGATTTTTCTTTGTTGCATGGTTTAGGTCTTCACCAAGATACCAAGGTATACTAGCGATTAGGAAAAAGACAGGATCATAGTCCAGTAGTAATATCGCGTTCTGCTTTTAAAAGCCTGGTTCAAGCGTCCTCATTTTTTTGTTTTTGCGTATGAGAATAAAATCTGTGGTATATAGGTGGTTCCTGCAAATGCGGCATCAGCGTTCAGTATATCAAATATTTTGCTCATTACATCGAAACGAAGACAATTTGTGTCAATGTTCAGCTCGCTGAGTGTGTGTGCTGGCATAATAGGAGTTGAAAAAAATGAAGAATTCAAGAGAAAAATGATGAATTCTATAATTTTTTCGTTTAAGGAAAAAGTCGCATATTCACACCACATGGCCGAGGGGCAAGTTTAGACGTTTAAAATATACTGTGGCCATGTTCGCGTAAAATAAAGTTTGGCGCAAAGCAGGCAGCCGAAATAGTGAAGCAGCTCTAATGCTCTCAAAGGAAAAAAAATTGCAGATCCCACGTATAGTCGTAATCAAATATATGCGAAGCCCGAATAAATGTGACTTTAAAGTTTGCAGAACGTTACGAGGTGGACGTGCTTTCTCCCCTACATGACTTGCATGTCGTGCATTAATATTTTTGGACGTTTCATTTACTTTTCGTCGTCTATTCGCGTCACGTGATACCAACTTTGGTGTATGAGGAGCTAGGTAAACGACCGCGAGCACGCTATGAGCATAGCTTGTAGTCATGTTTTACGGGACACACAATTCATGATTATTATGTTTGGACTTGTAATTTGCTTTCGGCGTTCATTCGGGTTACATAATACCAAATTTGGTTTAGGTAAAGCTAGCGAAACGGCCGCAAGCGCACCATGAGCGTGGAACATACGTTGTCATGGTAGTAATGACATTCATGTCTTCATTATCATGTTTGCAGCAGTTATATTCCTTCGTCATTCATTGTTGTCCCGTAAACACAAACTTCGTAAATGTCAATCTAGCATGACGACAACGAGTGCACTATGAGCGTAGTATGTAGTCGTATTTACATGACATGCATATCATGATTATCATGCTTGGGCGTGTCATTACCTTTGTCGTCCATTCGAGTCACGTAATAAAAAGTTAGTATATGTGAATCTAGCGAAACGGCCGCGAGCGCATCATGAGCGTTACATGTAGTCATGCTCTTACATTCAACGCATCTCATGATTATGATGTTTGCACCTTTCATATACTTTCGTCGTCCATTTACGTCACGTATTGTCAAATTTTGTATACCTAGAGCTAGCGAAACTACCGCGAGTGCATCATGAGCTTGGCGTGTAGTCATCTTGCACAAAGGATGCGTAACGCAGAGTTACAGTGCCTTGATGATGTGACGCCATGACAAATCGTCGGCTGCGGTCGCTCCAATATTACGAAAAAATATGCAAGTGGCCACAGCGTGGCGCTCCAGTCAGTGAACTTGAGAACAGCGGGAATTTTGTGTGTGATATACCTACAGGTATGCATGTGATCCCTGTGGGGTCAAACGTTCCCCTCTACCGAGAAGTTAGATAAGAGACGTCTTAAGACGAAGATAGTTTCTAGGCACGAACTCCAATATTTTATGAGGTAGCCAAAACAATGAAAATTAGCTTTCTATTATTATTAGTTTCACTTGCCTAACAAGTTTTTCGCGCATTCGCTACATTAGTTTGAGAGTTCAGGGAACTTTCAGAGGACCAAGAACTCAATGAGGAAGCTCCAGTGCTGAGTTGAGCGTGTCACAATGGAATTGTTGGAGTTATAAAGATTTCGTAACGTACTTAATATGTTATTTTGCTTATATTAAGTCGCTGTGTGAAGTTAAAGCAGTAACAAGACTTCATATGGTCTCCTCATTTCGAAAAAAATTGCGAATCGGGAGCTTGTGCGACACAAGGTTGGTCAACGACTATCTGATAAGACAATAAAGCCGACCATCCAAGTTTTTATAAATTGAAAACTAAAGATGCCCATGTGAATACAACTTTTAACGCGGAGTCTTGGTCAGCTTTGTGAAAAGCATATAATTTTAAAAAATGATAACACTTTGTTTATTCTTTAGAACTGACCGCTTATTTACGTCGATTTGCTTTCGTGTCTATTTCCTACAGGTCAACCTCCATCAAGCAACGAGACGCTCCAATATGTAGACTCAGACTACACTTGTGGCATATTCTCTGTAGTTTTTTATGGGAATGGTACGTAAGGTAAAACAAAAATCACGCGAAGTTTTACTCAATGTTTCTATACATACCGAATATTTAAAAAAAAAAACTTTCTGTCGCAGTTACATTCCACCTGTTTTCACACACGTGCTCCTATATGTCTTGGTAAGAATAGCTTGTGTCAAATAAACCTCTATACACAGGGCTAGTAACAAAGAAGATTTTTTTAGTTTTTGATAACAAACTGATAGCAATTTGTATCAGGAAGTTGAAGCGCATGCCAATTTATCGCACCAATTCTAAAGCAGAAAATTTGATCTAATATTAGAGGCATTGATGATTGTCTTTCATCCCGTTTAGACGCCACACACTGACACCTGATTGTAATCGCACAAAACGAACACGACATTATTTCGAGTCATTCATAGGAATTTAAAGAACAATAATGCCTTTTATTTTACCCTAAATGAAAAACCCGAACTAACCCGAATCAGGTTGTATCTATACAATTATTCATTCTAAACTCATTTATCTAGTACGATAAATAGAATCAAAAAGAATATGGTAAGAAACTATTTTTTACTGCGTCTATTTTAAGCAAAGAAAAATAATAGATTTAAAGTCGCTCGCAGGAACTGGAACCTCGAACGACTCGCCGAATGTGGTAATGCCTTCAGTAAAGTTATATGTGCAGCAGTATGGTTCTAAATGAATAAAATAAAAAAGTGTATTATGTCAGAAGTTCAATTCATTCATAGCCGAATATATATTGCTCTTCTTTGCTTCTATAGCTGATAAAGAACAGAGCAAAACGTTTTGTGCTCGATTTCGCAAACAGCGAGTCACAGAGCTGAGGGTGAAATAGAAAGTGATTGCCACCGGCGCACAGATGACGGGGCAAGCCTGCTACATCAAAACGTAACTAGGCTCGACAATAATTGTCAGTTTGAATAAAGGCGTGTCGTCACCGCATCTTATCATGAGAAGCGCGAGCTAACCTTAGTATCGAAACGAATCGCTTTACTTCTGCATGTGGCGTTTTTATATGTTTATTTCAAGATGCACAAGACATGGCCTATACACTTTTTCTCTATCTATGAAATATAAAACTCACGCCGTAAAACAGCTACCCTTTTTCTGCAGAGAGTAGAAATAGTTTCTCATAACTTTTTTTAGATTAGGAAGGAAGAAGATTCGCGCGACACATCTACTAAATGATCAGCACCCTAAGTGCTTCGTTCAGAATCTCTGCAGACTTTCTGTTCATCCTCTGCATTCAAGGTCGGGACCCCTTCGAGGCCCCTTGCCCAGAGCAACCTGTAGTTTTAAATAATTTTGGATATGTGAAAGCTGATAAAATGCTCAAGAGGAATCTAGGATGTTGAGAAAAGTCAGTTTTGTAGACAGATGTTGAAGGAAAGCTAATCCGCTATCTGGATGATTTAGAAATTGTAGACATGCCTCAGTAAAAACAGTGTTGATAGCAAAAAAATATGCGTTGTTCAAGGCTCCTATGCGCTCTAGCAGGCTTCTGACCGTGCGTTTTATTGAAAAGCGTCGACAATGGAAAGATTCGCTCCACCTCCGGAAAGATGTTTTTGTTCAATAACTTGGTAGAGCCAATGAAGGTACAAAGTTATTGTTTCTAATGTTGACGTATTGCTTCAACAATACATTATGAGAAAGCTCAGTGAATAAAGTTTTGTTGTGTAGAACATGCCGAATTTTCTTGCCCTTTTCGTGGAGCCATGTTATATTTTTAAATAAAGCACCTGAAGTGGAAATTACAGCCTCTAAGCAAGAAAACTTAGTGAGGTTTCTTTTCGCATGTAATGCCATGCACTTTTCTACTTGATAAATAAGCATCGCTTATCGCGGCCTGTTTCAGACTTTGAGTATAATATGCAGTGGACCAAAAGCCCTTCAGAAGTGGGCACTCATACAAACTCTGTGCGTGCCACGAGATGTTATGCATACATAAAATGCAGAAACTGTCCTTGTAACTATCAGAAGCTGCTAAATCAATCTCGCACTAGGTGTTTTGTTACAATTCGGTAGTAGTTCGATCTTGATAACTAGTATCGTTAGCATCATTATATTTTAATACTTCGTATACAGAATGAAAAGGGGGTAATGTGCTCACAGGCATGCACACGTCTGGCATAAAATTGCTCTATTTTTCTCGCCATATATAAAAAATTTCCTAATGTCGAAGGCAGTGTCAGATGAAGTAAGTTAGATGGCGTAATTCACTTAAAGCAACAGCTTCCGGAAAACGTATCGAAGGCAATACAAGCACGCTCTTTCACTTGTTCGTATGACCGAATAAAGGTCAATCATAATTCTACGATATGACCTAAAGCAAGTGCTGAAAGACATGCGTATCAGACGTGTCGAATATTATTTTCGCTGGACTATCAGTGTAGCCACACTAAGGCAATCACACGAAAACAGACGCTATCAGCTTTTTATCGAGTATGACAGCAGACACACAGTGTAGAATAATTCATTTTAGTGCTCGTTCAAAAAATTGTGCTCATGTACCATCAGTTTTAATATGTATACAAACAGCGTGCCCAATATGTTGGTGTTAAATATTATGTCCACACTTTTCATTGTTCTAAAAACATGTATATAATTTTGAAAAAGCATTTCATCGCACATTCTAACAACGCTGCATTTCTTACAGCTGTCTACTTTGACATACGTGTGAAGAACACCATGATTGATGAACCAAATCCTGAGTGCGTTAAAAATTCAAGGAACTAGCTTTTGGTACAATTACAACAGTATATCGGAAGAATTGCACGTTGTCTAAATAAAAGTGAAGGAGTCTCTCAAGACCCACCAAAACATATTCCACTGTAGTAGTGACCTAATAAATTTCCACCGATCATAAGTCAATGGATTTTATTACTACCGCTGTGTTTAAAGGAAAGCAGATAAAACAATGACAACACCAAGAGGTCTAGGTGGCATGGTTCCCAGAAAACATAACTCGACACAGTCGTGTTGAAAAGAGTCCACGAACCACCATGAAGTTAACGATAAGGGGTGGAGAGCACAAGGTCCTCTGGTCTAAGTGCGACCGAAGTGGCCTTTTGACGAGTTCAAAATGCCAGAGCTGCGGAGGACGCCGAGAAAAGCCGAGAGATGCTCAAGGAGGCTAATCAATGTAGGCGACAATACGAGGAGGTTGTATAGGTAACAAGAGCATGTTGACCACTTGAACCCTTGTTGCAGAGAGCCCATCTGAGGCTCGAACGTTAGTGGAGCGTTGTAGAGCCCTATTGGTATAAGCTTGAATTTTAACAGGCAACTGCAGTGACGAGCACATTCTTCTCGTGGTTTTTCTCGTCCACAGCGATTCAAAATTACCCGTACGCAGGTCTTTTGATGAAAGTATCATGCACAGAGTAGACAATTAATATGTCTTCATTTCGAGCCAAAGAGTGAATCCTTCTTTTAACAAGGGAGAGACACAGTGCCAAAGAGCTTGATAAGGGCATGGTATTGCCTTTGGTTAGCATGTTCGCTTATATTGAAATAACCTTGCGCTCTGATGCAGATACCCTTGCCAGATCCATGCGCCACGACAAATTACAGGATCCGAAAACGCACTGTGACCACTAGGTGTTCGTACTGACAGAAAAAATAAACATTCTTGGTGTTTCCTGCAATAACACAAGCATTCATTTTTTGAATCTACGAAAGTTTAAGCCAAAAGTTTATCAATAAAGGAAACACTTGCACAGATTATCACTGTGGCCGACATCGAATGCGACAATTGCCAGTCGCTGCTGGTGGCAAATCAGTCGCGTCCCGCGCTAGAGTCACGATTGGTTGAAAGAGGCCATGATCGCGTTGATGACGGGATTATTAAGATATAATCTTGTCGCCTTCTTTATCGCTTGCGTCGCGCCGTGCCTTGGTTGATACTTCAACCATGCCGCAAATGAGCAAAAATGTCTTTGTGCGTAAACACGGTCATATCGATCTATCCTCAGTACCTACTACAAATACTCTTGCAAAGTGACCATTGCACCATATTTATTCTTCTTCTGAATAATCAAAAACGCCCGCTACGAATCTGTGTAACGCGACACACTAATCTGCCCAACGTCTCACAGCGTTGCTTTTTATTGTGCTTGAATACATAATATGTCGGCGCCTTATCGTACAAGCACA
>WOVY01008784.1:0-13548 GCA_013436015.1 Rhipicephalus annulatus | reverse complement strand
TACTGTTCGTAAGATCTGTAAGTTTTTTTCACTCTCTTGCTGTATGCTCAAGACTGAAATAAAGATGTTTCAAATAAACTGACCAGCAATTTTGTTTTAGCGACTCAGGAGGCTATTGTTTTTATGCAGGGCAACTAGGTGTCATCATTTAAAACTCTAAATAACACATGATTTTGCGTGGCATAAGCTTTACCTACATTGGTACATACTTGTTGACCTTGGCCCACAGTGATCAAGACCACCATTAGTTACATCATGAATGTGGTAATGACTTGCTTTACGTTAACAGCTTGAAACGTCATCTAGAGGGCAAGATTTGGATCCCATGACAGCAACTTCATTTGATAATTTTTAAATTATCTTTTTTAATTTTTAAATTAATTAATTCTTAAAATTATCTTGATGATGAAATCATCAATGTCAGTGATATTGATCATGAAATTGAGCTAACCAGCAGAATTTTTATGTGTAAGCCTGCATGATGTCAGTTGTTTACTAGTCTGATTTGCTCATGGTTAGAATTTAAATAAATAAGCAATGCACAAGTCAAATGGGCAGTGCCACATAACACATGGAGAAAGAACAACTAAACAAGCACTTTCTCCCCTCCTCCATCAAGTGAACAAAATGGGCGAAGCGGGAACCATTCAATACTTTCGCTGGACCGCCATTAAAAATTGGCCTTAATCTTCATGTTACACTGTAAATGTCGTCGAAAGACGATAATCTTGCATCTGGAGAGAGTGAAGAAAACGTTTATTTGATGTTCTGCGCAAGAAATTTGGTGAATGGTATTCGAAGGGCGCTGCGTTGTAGTGCCTAGAGCGTGTAGCAGAGGCGAACAAGCGCATCTAGGCACGTTAGACACAAGTGCCATCTGGCAGCTATCTTCGAAAACGAGGGCGCGCGCGACCGCGGAGCAAAAATGCGCGCCAGTCTCGGAAGTGATAACGTGTAGAATGCAAAGCGACGGGCAGGTGCCACCACCATGTCGTCGTAGCAAAGCGTTGGAAACACCTTCTTGAGCATCGCGTTGCAATGTCAGCGCAACGCGATAAACCCTACAGTCCTTAGAGTTACTTGTGTGTGCCACTTTTATTGTAAAGGCAGACATACAAAACATAAACATGTTGTTATGGCACCTCAGATATGCGCAATATTTGCTTTTTTAATTGACGATCACACAACTATGAACGCTAAACCTTGAGCAATATGGGTGGGCGCTGCGGATGGGGTTGGCAGTTAGATGCCGCTTGTACAGTGTACACTGTACCGCTTGAGGTATTGTGAGAATAGAGAAACAGCAAAATGTACAGACATACAGACAGACCAAAATTTTTTCATCGAAGATCCCCAAGAAAGACTATCGTCTTTAATAATAGTGCGTATGTGCTACGTTAACATCTCGAATTTTAATCGAGTAAATTTTCATTTATGCCACTTGGATATCTTCACTAACAATGCATGACCTCCGAGATCAGAAATGTGCAAAATAGTAAAAGTGTACTGACATCTAAGTTCTACACTGCCGCGCCATAAATAAACCAAAAAGAGGACAGCGAGCTTAAATAGTGTTAATAATTAACACAGAGAGCCAACATACTTGATAAAATTAAGCCAATGTCACAAAAATATTGGTACAAGTAGCGTTTGTTAGTTTCTGTCGACTACGTTTGCAAGTCTGGCCACTAGTCACAATCGTTGCCGCACTAGCTCACGTTATGTTGACGCAACGCCTCCTCTAGAGAAGCGTTGGTTGACGCCTATTTGTTTCGCGCTCTTTTCTGTGTACATGTGCTTGATGACCGAGCGGCAATTAAGATCGCAATTACGTAAATCGCGTGCTTGTTTTTATTAATTTTTGCCATGTTTGTTGTTCTTGACTATGTCATGCAATCACCAACGTTTTAGAAATACATTACGCTTGCCTTATTGGCGTCGCTGTTGACTGCTGAGGTACGTAAATAGCGTTTATATATGTGTGTATATTTTGTGAACGATCAGTTCATCATTATGCCAGTCATTGCATCGTTGTTGGATCGCTTCAGCCGTTCGGAGGTATCGTTAAGGCCACTTGACAAAGCGAATCAGTACCGTTTCAGTGCGAAAAAGAAAATGAAGTCTCAAAGTATAATTTACCGGTAGGAAACGTTGAATTGTGTCCGGATTCCCGAATGGCGCAAGTTTTCGAAGCGGTTCAGAGATCTCCAATAAGATATTTGCGATCAAAATTAAACGCGACGAAGCTTCTCAAAGGACAAATTGTTCGCAGTGTACTTATGTTTATGGTTTTGTTAGAAAATTTAGAAAGTATCGGTGCTGTGTGCGCCTTCCTTCCTTACATTCTTCGTTTATTTTGCGCTGTTCACGCACACAGACACACACATACAGAGAGAGAGAAAGAGAGCTATCTTGCGCAGCTAACGACCCTTATGATAGTGTAATGAAGCTTTTTTTTGCTGTTATAGCCATTCTAGTTAGACTAAGCATCAAAACTGACTTCATTTATCGTCTTCTTGAGCATTTATTCTTATTCAATGAATTACACTGCACGGTTCACAGCTTTATATTGTCTAACAACTGGAAAGAACTTCAAGTGCAGCTGTCATTAATGATTAAAGAAAAGTTAATAAATGATGTTATCAACGTTGCCGGTAACAATCTATCATCCAACAGAATATTAACATTATTTATGTCAAGCTCAACTGTCACCTAGTTCAGGTTGTTACTGATCTCATTGATACACTGTGTCAATAGCAACTATACTCAACATGCTGCTACAATATTTATCAACAAAGTATACCCATTTTTGATAGGCTGCGCAAACTCAGGCCAGCTTCAACAGCTTCAATGTTACAAAAAACATGTCTCAGGCATTTCGTACATTTATTTTGTATATCACAGGCTAAAGAAGGTGGAAAGTAGATATGGCGTTAATGTGGTTTTTGAGCCTGCCAATAAGCTAGGTAAAATTTTGTGCAGCTGCGCAGAGAACAAATGATACATAAGAAGCAGACTGACATCTTTTCTAAAAAGCACCAACAAATTCACTAATGGCCATACAGACATGGTTTATAAGGTTACTTTTAGCCGCAGCCATTTCTATGTAGAAGGGCTGGGTTGCTGTATTAATCAGAGTTTATTGAAATACAAGAGATCGCGGAGGCTCACCTTCTAATCTATCTTGACATTGTCAAGAGTGTAAGTGCAAGCTGCAATCCGATGAATGCGCAGTTTTATACAGGTACAAGAAGGAAGAATGCATCTGATTATTGAGACATGACATATCAATAACAGTGGTAGCTCATGAATGAATCAACAGTCTATTAACCTACAGAAAAAAAAATGAAATGCCTGAACAGTTATCATGTACATAGACTTCATGCGTGCTGCATTTATAGGTTGACCCATTGCTTGTGCATGCAGAGATAAGTTTTCGTGCCTTCTTCCTTTTTTACCACTGTGTACCTTTGCAGTTGTTAGTCAGTGTTAATGGTGTTGTCATCTTTCTTGCATCTGTGTTCTTTCATCTTTTTTGTGTCTGAGTCGGAATGAATGCTTACCAAGTAGCCCAGCTTTCTCTTGACCTAACCAGTATGTTGCGCAACATAGCAGAGAAGCTTCCATTTTACACTATGGAGTCGTTTTATTCACAGTACGTAGTCATAGACTTTTAAGCACACCATAATCAGAACTGAAAATTGGACTATGTACGCTATTACCTATCTCTGCTGTGTTTTCTGCTGACAATATAAGAGGAAGTGACACTGAGAAGCTGCACTGCATTCACGGCAACTATTGGAATATGTAAAGCTGTGGCACGTTACCTTTTGCATGTTACCAGTCCGTGATCGGCTCAGGTCGAATCAGTGCTTTTCTTTATTAGGAAAAAAATAGTTAGCTGAAAATTGGTTGCTGGTTCCTCTAAAATAAGACATTTAGTGTACATTCTGGGTCACTGTATTTCAGCAACGTTACGACGTCCGACGTAGATGTACTGTCGTCGCTGGTTTAACGCGAGGACGAAGGCGTATAGCTTGGGAAGGAAGCGAGATGCCAAAGCAGAGCCGAGGCTCTGCTTTGGCATCTCGGCAATTTGATTGTCAGCAATTTGATTCTCGGCAATTTGATTTCTACTTCGTTCATTTTGGCAAAACTGGTAAAATTTATTGTGTATTTTACCATAACCGTAATTATTAGAACAACGTCAACCATACGAGGTTTTTGAACATGCACCTAAATCTAAATGCAAGGGCCTTTTTGCATTTTGCCTCCATCAAGATGCAGCCATTATCTCGAAGAACTGAACGAACCCATGTCTTTGAGCTTAACAGTGCTACACCATATTTGATGAGGTACCGTGGCGATTTCTACTCGTGTTATCCTTCTGTACGTCTGGTACAAGTAGGACAAATAGACATACGAAATCTCCTTTTATTTCAACCTGCACAAAAGTTAGCCATATGCTTGAATCAATGAATAAGAAAGCCGATTTCTAACAGTTGCATTGAAGCATTTATTGGATTTGAAAGATCTTGTTAGACCACAAGGCAATTTTTAATGTGCATGTATCATTTTCTCTCTCTTGCTTCCTGTGTCTGCATGCTCTGGTAGTTTTCTTAATGAGATGTCGCCATAAAATTTTTCGCTTGCATGTTTTTTATTGAAAATGTTTCTTATTCTTCTAGGAAACATGATGCGTGTTTCAGGATTCACGTATTATTGCTAAATAATTTCATATTCCCTTATTTACATGAATTACTGCTTCCAGCTGCGGTTTCGGAGTGCTAAGATGGACAGTGATATCACTGCGTTGAAAGCTAGAGCACGTAGGCCCACAAAGCTAGAGCCCACAGAGTGGTGCATTCTCCGCTTTTAAACACGCACACACAAAAGCAACTGTCTGGCTACCCTCGAAATTCCTGAAAATTTTCTAATAGAAAGTAATAGGAATAATAAAATTCCAGTATGTACAGAGATCTTTGCATAGTATCCGCTTACCAGACGATGGTGTTGATATAATGTGACACTTCATGCAACCACAATTATAGGAACGTTTCTTTGTTTTTCCTGAGTGATCGTGGTGAAAAATCTTAAAGAAGCTTTGCATTCAAAACCACATCACTATTGAGAATTGACACGAGCCATGAATTAGGATGTGCCAGATATCTGCTACATCAGTTCTGTGCTGCCCTGATATATTTTAGTTATGCAAAGTGGCCGCACCTATCTGGTCTCACGTTTTCAGCCACGGTAACCCAGTATGCTTAAGCCAAGATGTTTTAACAAAGTGAAATTCACTAAAGTTGCCTTCAAAGGTTCTCATGACAATGCGAAGCACTTTACAAAATTTTTCTCGGCGTGTTGGCTACTTCGCCAACACGCCGAGAAAAATGGTGTTGCCACAATTCTTCAGCCTATTAGTTGCCTGGTGCAACAGAGCTGTTAGTCAGTCGCTGTTCATTGCATGTCAGTGTAATGCGGTGTCACGTCACTGAAATTTCTGTTACACTTCCTACTCAGAGACGTCAATGACAGTCGCACAAGCCAAGAATTTTAAACCGTGAAAATTAACATTTAGGCACACTTTGGAAGTGAATAAAATATTTTCTAAACATTTGCAAAGTTCAACACTTTGTGTTGAGTGCCCTTGTGTACAGAGGAAGTCTACAAAAGGCTCGTTAGGGCCTCCAAATTTGGTGTCACCACTCAATCAACATGGTGTTCAAAGTACTTCAAGATACGTTTCTGACAGCGCTTTAAAGTTGGAGAAATTTAATATTTGCTTGCTGCATTACTGATTACTCTTTCTGTAGTAGAAAATATTGTAGAATACTGAAGACATTAATTATGACTACTTAAAGATCAAGTTAACTTTTGATGTGGTGGTAACAGGCGATCGAATCAATCAGGAAATTGGGTCCTTCCTTTGAAGAGCCCACTGCTGCATTGACACAGGTAAAATTCTTCAGCATAATTGTCATCACCTTTTCTGGTTTGACAGTAAGATAGCGCAGTGTGTGACTGAACACCTAAGTGAGCAAAAAACTGAAAGTAGTGCTGTGCTCTTAAAGGGCGATTCCGGCAATTTTTCGAGGTCAATGGATTTCACCAAAATTCACTGGTTACATTCCTTTGCATATTTCATTCAATCGTGCCAAAAACATGCTTGAAAGATGCACTGATTGTTTGCACATGAATTTTAAAGATTGCCTCGAAACGCTCACCTGGCTTGCCAGAGTAATATTTTCCGAATAAATGCACAGAAGCATTAAAATCTCGGCATTAATGCTGGTATTAACTTCATGCATACATTATTTGATGACTTAGGACTTAACGATGAGGTTAGTTATAGCGCGAGAACAAAACGACGACACAGAGACAAGAAGGACACGAAAGACACGAGCGCATGCCATACCAACTAGCCCAAGCTGCCACACTTCTTAGGACTTAAGCTACGGTTTGACAATAGTACAGTCTACAACACTAAAATGCTCCGATCGAATGTTTAGCAACAGTCTTGATTATCTAGGAGAGTACTGCCAGCACAGATCCTCAAGTGCGGGGGCAATGTCTCGAAAATGTTTTGCACAACTCTGAGGCCTTCCTTAAGATATTGTTCACCCTCCATTTTTTCGGAATGGTTGCTCACTAGAAGGGTACAGTGTGCTTTTTCAGTTGACAGCCAGATTTTCACTGTCTTGCTCTTTTCTGTTGTCTGTGCCTGCATGCCTCACCTTGTTTCGTGTTGAATCTTAGTCAAATAGCTCGATTTTCTGTGGTTATGTGCATGCAATAAATATAAAAACAAATGCAATGAATGTAAATAAGGGGCACCCTTTAACAGACTACCGGTAATCTACTGCAGCCCCATCACTCCCCACAGCATCGATAAAACTTGTTATTAAAACGATGGCATTCGAGACACTGCGATCAGACCCAACTCCGTCTTTAAGGTATAAGGCAAAATATACTTGTTTATTTAACTGCGCTCGGAAGTGCTCTGCTGGCACTTGAGCGTCCCTGCGTTTCGCTCTCTTTTTTTTTCTCGCGCTCTTCTTTCTCGTTTCCTTGTCCCAGCCCGGAACGTGAAAAATAATCAACATTCCCAGCCGCGCAAAATGAAACACATAGTTCAAGTGGGTGCAGTCTTTGTATCGGCCTGATCGCGAGGTGACCGCCTTGCACCTTGATCTTGCAGGAATGAATGAGACCGTCGGAACTGCGGTACACTTCTGTGACCCTTGCAAGCTTCCATAGCTGGCGTGGCGTGTTGTCCGCATGCACGAGAACGATGTCCCCTTGCTTCAATGCTGTAGTTGACTTCGTGTCGGCAAAGTATGCAGATCGTAATTGCAACAGGTATTCCTTTTGCCAACGCTTCCGAAAACTTTCAACCAGCAGCTTCCTGTAGTTGTGTCTGCGTATGGTGCATGCTCGCTTGGAGTTACTGTTGACTTCGTCAGCGGTCGCATACGGTATGGAAGTCAAGAAGTCAACCTTCGTCCAAGGAGAAGTTCGGCTAGTGTCAAAGTGCAATGTTCTCCTGCATCTGTCTCGATGAAAGTCAGATGCCTAGAGTTTACGTCTGCTTCGACCTCCGTCAGCACTGTCAATATTTCTTCGTAGTTCAGACGAGCTTTGTCGATAATTTTTCGCAGCGGAAGCTTCACTGATCGTACGAGGCGCTCCCACCATCCATCCCACCAAGGAGTATTTGGTGCTATAAACTTCCACGAAATGTTGTTGGTGCTGAGGTGATGATTTGTGCGGTTTAACGTCCCAAAACCACCATATGATTATGAGAGACGCCGTAGTGGAGGGCTCCGGAAATTCTGACCACCTGGGGTTCTTTAACGTGCACCCAAATCTGAGTACACGGGCCTACAACATTTCCGCATCCATCGGAAATGCAGCCGCCACAGCCGGGATTTGATCCCACGACCTGCGGGTCAGCAGCCGAGTACCTTAACCACTAGACCACCGTGGCGGGGCGTTGGTGCTGAGGTGACCAGCGACGTCCTCTTCAGAGAACATTCGGTGTAGTCGCTTTATGTCTGCCGATGTCATTTGAAAGCTTCATGCAGTGCCAAAATAGATCACCCTAGGTAATCCTCTCCAAGCTGCAAATCGTCGTAGGCACAGCAGGAAAGCCTTGGATGTCATTTCCGAGACAAGCTCGAGATGCACGGCTCTAGATACGACGCACGTAAAAAGTGCAACAAAGCACTTTGTGTCCCCTTTCTTCGTGCGTGCATACAGAGGGCCCGCGAAGTCGACTTCAACAGCTTCGAACGGGTTCGTTGGTGACACTCGATGACTTGTTAACAGAGCAGTCTCAGCATTTCCTGGGCCCGCACTCAAACGCTTGCATATATTGCAGCCATGCAGCACTCTTTTTACCAAAGAGCGAGCTCGACAAATCCAGTAGCGTTCCCGAAGCTGCCTAAGTGTATCTCTAACTCCTCCATGTAGGACTTGAAGATGGGCTCTGTTTGCCAAAAGTGGTGGCTTAATGGCATTATGATTAGGCGCTTGACACCTTGTGTGGAATGCATGAGGTATAAACGGCCTCTAACCCGGAGAATTCGATCTTTGTCTATGTAAGGGCGTAGTTCAGTGATTAGAGATGTAGACTCGACTGGTTGGCCGTTGGTCAAAGCGGTGAGTTCTTCAAGAAAGCCTTGCTCTTATGTACATCTTACCCAATACTGTTCAGCGTTCAGGATTTCTGCTGCCACAAGATGACCTGTATAATCCGTTCTTTTTTTTTGCATCGGTCAGTAAATCTGAAACCCCACGCAGTGACTCTGGGTAGGTGCTGAAGCCTGCTGTAGCGTTGAATGTCGATTATCGGAACTGAGAAGCATGTCATTAGTGCGACGTGGACTGTTGTAACTTCACCTTGGGTGGCTTCCGCTATGTATAGTTCACCGAACTGTAGGGGCCATTCAGACATCGGTTTAGTTAGCCACTCTGGATCATGCCACCATTTTGAGCTGCACAGCAGTCTTTCAAGCGTCGCGCCATACGCGAGGTCAGCCAGGTTGTCCGTTACAGGACAGTATCTCTACTTTGATGGATCTGTAGTGCACCTAATTTCATTGACTCTGTTGGTACGAACTGTTTCCACTTTTTGCCGTCACCTTTTATCCATGACAACACAATGGCGGAATCTATCCACATCAGGTAGCCAACTGGAACATTTCTCAAAGCGCTTTTCACGTATGCCAACATTCTTGAGCCAATTAGGGCCGCCAGCAGCTCCAAGCGCGGCAGCGTTGTCTCCTTAATGGGTGCTACACGGGACTTTGCAATCAATAGTTTCGGCTCCTCAGGACTTGACACGACGTATATCGCTGTTCCGTATGCCGCTGGACTGGCATCGCAGAAAACATGTACTTCAAGCACATTGGTCTTCCTTGCTCGGCCGCCCAGATAGCGAGGAACGACGACGTCTTGCAGTTGCGGCAGCTGGATGACTCAATCATTCCATTCCTTTATTGCAGGTCATTGGATAGCACTTCATTCCTGCCAATCCCTCGTATCCACAGCTTCTGAAACAATATTCGTATAGCAATAGTATATGGTCCTACGAATCCCAACGGGGCAAATATTCTTGATGCTGACTGCAAGGCAAATTGTTTTGTGTCCGTCTGTGCTGTCGAAAACCGGATTGAATGTTCACCCGAAAAGTTTAATTCATCCTTTGCAGGATTCCAAACCAACCCCAGGACCTTGACCGACTTTTCGTGAAGAACGACCATCTCATTACCAGTAGATTCTACTTGATTTTCAAGCGTTCACATCAATTTCCTGAATTTGTTGTTCATTTCCGCAATGTCATGCCAGCCGATATCATTATTGTGCGCGCTTCTCGCCAAAGTTTAGCAGCTTCATCTTCTGTGTCTGCACCAGTGACTAAGTCATCCACATAAAACGACTCGGCAAGAGTTTGCTGCTGTTTGTGCCATAGCAGCCGGTGCTCATTTCACGTGGTACAGAATAGTAGCTGTGAGCAAAAATGGGCTACATGTAGCTCCAGAAGGCACTCGTGTCATCCTCCACTCTTGCAGCCTTGCCCGTGGATAAATCTCCTTCCTGCAAACCAAGAGAAAGCGGAAAGCGTCTGTCATCCTCCCGAATCGTACTCTGAAGGAATGCCTTTTCTATGTCCACGATAACTGCCACCGGGTGCGTTCTGAAGCATAGCAGAATTTGCACGAGGTCTTGGTATAAGTTGTCACCTTTTTCAAGGCAGTCATTAAGGGACTTGCATCCTTTAGCATGTCACGAACGTCAAACACTACTCTCATTTTCGTCATCACTTCCTTGTGCGGCATGTAATATAACTTCGTCACCTCTGCAGGTACATCACTGACTACTTCGGCGTGCTCTGCCCTTAAGTACTCTCTTATGGTACGGTGATACGTTTCGCGCAGTTCTTTCCTGGAGTCGAGACGGTTGACCAGCTTGTCCAGTTGAGTAACGGCGACTTACTTGTTGCTTGCAAGCTCGAAATTATTCTTCCAATGGAGGGCCACTTCATATCTTCCGTTTATAAAGCTAATCCTTTGCTCAAAATGCATCATGGTGTTGCTCATTTCAGGTGGCTTGTTAATCATGTCCGTAATTCCCATGTTTTCAAGTTCCCAAAACGAGCGCGAAATCTCGTCTGAATCGGTAGATTGGGCTTTTAGCACGCACACCATCATTTGTGAAGTAGTTGGTCGGGACACCAAGTGCGATAGTGCTTCTCTGGAAGGTCCTATCCAAGCTTGGAGTTCAGTGCGATCAATGATTCGTAGCCTTCGCACCGTGAAACTTCGCCGGTCAACTACTTTCCACATCTGATCGGACCCCACAAGTACGCTGACTGCCACTCTTAGTGATGATAGATGGATGTTTGAACTCATCGACGACATCCTTTTCCAGCTTCATGAAAGATGCAACAAAGGCTACGTCCATTCCAGTCTCTGCGATGTCCTGGCAGATGCTTGAGATCTCTATTGCAGTTAAGACTATTTCCGCGTTGGTAAAACTGGCTTCGCTGTCGTAGTTGTACGATGCGACGCCTCTTGGTTCGATGCACTTGAGAAATTATTGAAGGCTATTCGAGTTGTTTCCACGCTTTTTAGCTGGAGGTGCTTGGACAGATCTTCAGTTATAAAAGGCCTCTGACTGCCACCATCAGAAACGCCTCGTATGTAGCGGCAGGTGTCATCATTCATGGCCCATGCTCTGAAAGTCTGAAGGAAAACGCAAGTGATAGAGCCTTCCTTGACAAGTCTTCTTCCAAGTGATGCGCAGACTGTCGTAGTTTTTTCGTTGTTTTTGTTAGCATAGTCTGACTTCCGCGAATGTCTATCGGGATCGCACATGCTTGTAGCGTGTTGAGCTTGGCATATGGAGCAGGAAATCTTCTTTTTGCAGTCTCGTGTCCTGATGTCCTTTGGTGGTGCAGTGGAAACACCTTTTGTCATTTGAAAAGCAGTTCCTTCTTCTGCGTCAGTGACAAGTCAGCTGTGCAGGCTTCCGATCCGTGATGACTGGACGAGCAGAATACGCAGTTGTCCTTTTTTTCTCTACCGAGTCGCTGTGAAGCACAGATGACGTCGGTTACCACGCCGAGAGTACGTCGACTGACTGCCCACGGGTAGTGTTCCATGTTCTCGTCCTCTGGCATCCTTAAAATCACTCTTCTTCAGGCTTTCCAGCTCAATACACAGGAAGTTGAGCACACAGTCCAGTCCCATGGGTGTAGCATCAGCTTTCGAGTCATATGCCAACTGGACGGCACACGATCAATGATACTGCACGACTATTTCCCGTGGAAGAGCTCGCCGTAGGATGTCGCACAGCATTGACGAAAATGACGACTTGTGCACACCCAAAGTCTCTAAGCCTCGTATATTAACGAGAACTTGGTCGTACAAGCTGCGTAGCGCTTTGGTGTCAGTCGATGAATGGACAGGGCTTAACATCCGTAGCTTCGCAAAATATTCTTGCTCCAGGCGCGTCTTGTCCCCAAATCGCTTCTGTAGCATGTTGATGGCGTCACTGTAGCAACTTCCTGTCGTCGGAAGGCCCGCAATTACTGATGCAGGGTCCCGTTTCAGGATACAGTCGCAGGTAAAGAAACTTCTCTGTGGCAGTAATGCGAGCGTTACTATGAACAATTTGGTCAAATCGTTCCCAAAGTTCAGTCCACTTGCATAGGTCCCTAGGTAAAGGAGCTATTGTCAGTTTAGACAATTTAACTCCAGTTCCGTCTGATGGTGCTGTGACTGTCTGGGCAACTGTTTCTTGAGTTCCAGTCGATGTTCTTAGCATGCGATCTTTCTTGCTGAAAATCTCTGCGAGAATGCGCGTAGCACTGTCCTCGTATTGTAAGACAGTGTTATACTCGACTTCAAACTCCTCGTCAGGTATATGCTGCTCCATTTCGTTGTTCAAGTTCTTGAGCCCTTCGTTATTAGCCTTCAGCCTCTCATATATGGAATTGAGCTAGTCATAGGAGGCAAAGTAGTTAGCGAGGAGAGCACTTGCCTCGTTTATAATCCTCGTGTTCTGTGCTCGCCGTGACGTCCACTTCGACTTCTGTCGGTCCATGCCTCTACAGTTGACTGGTAGCCGTCCGTAGGGTCCTGGTTTCTGATCCCGGTTCTTCGGCACCAAATATTAACACGATAACGTTCCAGATACTGCGATCAGACTCAACTACGTCTTTAAGGTATAAGGCAAAAAATACTTGTTTATTTCTCTGCGCTTTCAAGCGCTCTGCTGTCACTTGAGCGTCACCGCGTCTCTCCTCTTGCTCGCTCTCTTCTTCTTTCTCGTTTCCTTGTTCCAGTCCAGAACGTAAAAAATAATCAACATTGTGTTGGCAATGGTGTGGAAACTAATTCAGTTCGAGAAGTGATCTTAATTTCAAAAGGAAAAAAAAAATTCACGAGGATCCAGGGTTTGAGAGAAAGGGCGACATGCTAACCAGGATTTAGCCCACTAAGGAATAATGCTAGAATACATGGTAACTAGACTGTTTGACCTTCACACAAGTGTAATTAACATGCTGATGTAGCCAGTGCTTGGCAGTTCCCCGTTTGCTTGCAGCTTACGCCTATTTACCTCAACCCTTCATTCATGCACTGTTGCAAAGTAAAGGCAGTTGAATATCTTGAGCTGGAGCACTTGAAAAGGTATGAAACAAGTTACCTAATGTAAACTACGGGGGTGCATTAGACAAACGAGATTGCTAAACGTGCAGTACACTTAATTGATGCATTACCTGTCATAGCACACAGTGATTGCCTAGTATCATTGAAGGACTGTATGCCGTACTACGGCTACGTTAGTATTGGAAGCCAACAAATGTTTTTTTTTTTCTTTTAGCTTTAGTGTTATAACCGTTTTTCCAATGACGAACGCACGACAATTTGAAAACTGTTTCAAACTAGGTTTGGCTTCTTCATCTTTTTTTTCATCACTCGGGGGGGTCTAGACTCATATCAGCATATCGTAGTGCATACAACGCATCCCACCACCTAC